>JBAJNP010001467.1:0-61347 GCA_036877545.1 Yasuhikotakia modesta
GTGTGTGTGGTTTCCATGTAAAATAAGCATTGAGTCAAAGGGAAACTCCAAACTCTTTGGTCTTGAGCTGCTGGGTAAATATTTTTCCGTGTTTGGATTCATTTGGCCACTAATTATTGTTTGACATGCGCGTGACTGCGACAACATGCCCGCCGCGCCGGATTATAACACCCGCCTCATGCCTGTCGCATCTGTTTAGAGAGCGGGACAGAATTCTTTGTAGCTTGTTTGAAACATCTTGACCATCATAATGAACGTCGTTTATAAGCTGCTGGGTTTGTTGTGGTTGGTTAAAACATGCGTTTCATTAACGTTTCAAAGTTTTCAAAGATCTCTGGAAGTGAACATTGTAACTTGCTAAGCTAGGTTAAGATAAGCTTGCTAAGACATTTGAAACATGATGTTTGAGTCTGATGCCATCTGCTAAAAACTGGCAATGTTTTATCATTCTTCATGTTCAAACATGTTCATATTTGCTAATGTTCTTATCTTTCCCCGATTCACAGCTGTATAATAATTAAAACTGCCAAGACATCCTGAGAAATGTCAGTTTGGCAAAAATAACCAAAGTGTGTAAAGTTACCTGCAGTTGTGTGTTTCAGACAGAGATGGCAGTAGAGCAGCACAGCTCAGCTTTAAGTGTTTTAGGCCAGGATAGTTATCTGAGGTAAAAACAAATATGAAATGATCACAAACAAGATTTACATCTTTGCAATAACGTACAGATTATCCTGCACAATAAAAAATGAACTGAAGCTTTGTGTAGATCTGAGCTTAATGAGAACACACTTTATTTTAACATCCATTATAAATGACATTTTAAAACAAGTCTGATGACCCAAGTCACGGTTTATTGAAACCTATCGAGCGGATCGCTGCCTCTTTAATTATGCGCATACATATTCCACGATTGGTCCCCCCGCAGAAAGAACGCACCAATCGAACGACAGCCTATTCCTCATTTAAATAAGCCATGTAATCTACCCCTGTCATCTAGTGAACGTTAGCATACATCGCCTCTGTACACAGCAGCCGCAAAACACATTTACATACGGCATCTGAAAAGAGCAAAGCAGCAAACACGTGCATAAATGAGGCGTCTCACTCCAGACAAAGCGTGTGTGTGGAGATGCGGAGGTTCCCGGGTCATTATTTATTCACAGAGATTAGCTGCAGTGGAAACAGCGGGAGATTTCTCCCACAAGCATTTATTTATTGATGCGCAAGAACACGGCTAGATTGTTCTGTCCTCCTGCTGTGTTTTATACACCCCCTGTGTTCCCCTTTGATCTGTCTGTCTGTCTGTCTGTCTGTCTCAAGGACATATTTTGGGCACAAATACCCCCGATTTCACAGACAAATGCTTTCCCATAAATATCCAGGCGTGTGACGTTTGTTCTTGATATGTAAATTTACACATGAAAAGACATTTTTGGCTGTTTATTATCATCAGCCCTGTTTGATAAGTCACGTGCTCATGTGCACAAGTGTGCCTTTATTTTCTGAAGTAAAAGAGACAATAAAACATGCGGAAAATCGTCTGTCTGTGTTTAAACTCGACGCTTAATCTGTATCTTAACCTGACGGACCGGCCGTGTTTTTGACCCCCGGATCTCAGACCACTGACCACCGGCTGAGTGTCGCCATGGTGACCGATGTTAAGCCCCCCCCACCACCAACTTCTGTTTAATTGTGTTGAGAGACAGAAACAGAATGAGACAGTTTTAATGCACACAAGAGACTTTCTCAACAGCTCGGGTTTCTTTACCAACTCACTCATTTTAAACCTGCAACATCCTTAAAATGTTTCACTAATCACTTAAGAATAACTTTTTATACACAATGTTAAAAAACGTTCCACTAAAGGTTTGCTGATAACCTTGACGTACCTTTTGAAACTGTCAGCCAATGTTCTGAGAACGTTCCCTCTTGTTGTTTCTGTGACAGTTATAAAGGTCGTGTGGTGGATAACGGACTGAAGACCCAGAGACACAATCCGGGGATACAGGTGAAAACTGCGGATCCTGACCTGGCTAACATTAAGGAAAAGTTAGAACGCTTCAACCAGGTGAGTCCATCGCTATATAAAACAGAAAACTGAACACTTAACCTAAAACGTCTGTTCTGCACGTATAAATTGTTATAATCACATTTTAAGTGTGACCTGTCTTACATAACATGGGGTTAAACCACAATAACAGTCACTGTGATTATGCCTCAAAAAAATTAGTAAAATAAAAAGCTTTAAACCAAAACAAACTGCAGTAGAAGCTATCATGTATTGAACCCACAACCTATGTGTTGCTAGCAACATGTTTTACCAACAGAGGCACCAAAAACAAAAATGTTTTATGCAAATAACTTTAAGAACCACCAGAAAGGCATCGTTTTAAATTCACCCACCAAACAAAAATAGTTCAGGCCCACGCAAGACGTCACGGTGAGACGTGCCATTAGTCTCAGCCGAGCTCTGTGATCAGAACAGGAGCTCAGAAGATCTCCGCTGGCGTGGTGACAGTCTGTCCCTCCGCAGCTGCGTTTGGGTGGGAACGCAGGGCAGAGCAGTCGCCCTCTGGAAGCCATTTTGTACCTCTTTCATTGCTTCATTAAAACCAGACGTTCTGGTTTGGTGTTATAGATAAACCGGACCCAGCCCAGGCCCACAGCGCTGCAGAAGCTGAGAAAGTACATCTGCCAAAGGTTGAGGAGCAATTCACTGTAAACCTCTTGTGAAATGGGCATCATTGTTTCTGAAGGTCACGAGTCTTCAGTGAGGTCCAGTTGAGATCTTCTGAGCTCTCCTGCTTTAAAAAACATTTAAAGCAAGACACAGTTACATGAGAAGCAAAATAACAATACAAATTGCTTACAAATTTGTGTCTAAAACAAAAAAGTGCCTAAAACAAAGAAAAATAAATACTTGCAAAAAAATTTTAAATAAATGTAATTCAATTTTATTAACACCTTTGGCAAATATAACAAATACTTTTACTAAAATAACAGAAAATGATTTTCACAGTTTGGTGGTTAAATTATCACACATTATTCAGCAACTCAGAACACAAAATGATCATCTTTCCTGAGGCCTGAAGGTTGTTGAGACAACGTTACACAGTTTTATTCAGTCTGCATTGATGCTCAAAACAATAAACTTCAGCGCTGCGTCACGTGACCCATCTTGCCCCGCAGGGATGAATTTTGCCCCTCAGCGGTGAGTTTGCATCAAAGGCTGTTGTTATTTTTTTCTCAGAATCGTCTTTGCATTCTTTAGGATGGAGTGGGCAGTGTGATGTAACGCTCATTTGCATAAAGCCAAGTTATTTATGAGCCCTCAGCGAGCGGCTGTGATTTGTACAGCTGTGTGAACCGAGAGGTGTCACGAAGAGAAGGCAAATGAGTATGAATTCTTTCATAACCCACCATCTGACACACACACACATCAACTCACACACACTCACACATCAACTCTCTCACACACACACACATCAACTCACACACACACACACATCAACTCACACACACAGTCATATTTCAACACAGTCTGAAGACAGCTGAGCCCTTTGTGTTCAGTAATTGCCACAAGTCACCAATAACTCTGTTTCTGCGCGAGATGGTTTGGATGTGAGTAATATGTTTGTACCCAGCTAACAGGAACGTTCTCTGGGCGTTGGCTAATGTTCTCTAAAAGTTCTTGCAGTAAAATTTCTCAACATTATAGATCATATACAAGAAAGACGTTCTCAGTCTAGCTGATGGGGTTCAGTTGCTTGGACAGCATCGATACCGAAAGCATCACATTGATTTGTAAACATGAATCATGTTTAAAACTCACCTGACCTGAATTGTGCTTCTGGTTGGTGGAAAATGTAACTGCAAAAAAGCTTTTCAAGACACGAGACAAGTTTCATGGATAAGCGCTTGATATGCTACAAATTTTATAAGGTTCTACTATGTATGCACAGCAAGGGATTATGCATGTATTTATGTACGATTAAGTCTGTGTGATTTCACATTGCTGGTGGGATTAATTCACAGAGACCTTGTGTTGTGTTTTACGCTTTAAATGCACCGCGAGCCGCTTTGGATACAATTGCGTGCCAAATCTATAAACGTAAATGCAAATTTCATTTGAAAGGTTGCAAAGAGTTAATCTGCTCAAACCGTGACGGCCCAAAGGTTCAGTAGAGCTAAACACGAGTCTGGACTCGGCCCACGCTTTCTGTGTTCTGAACAAATCAAACCAATCTGATGCTGTCCCTCCCTGCACTAGTTTAACAACTAAATATTTGTGTACTTTATCTAAGACATCTTCAGCTAGCTGGGATGATGCAGTGATGTCACACAATAAGCAAAACCAAGAGAAACATGTCTTTTGTTTTGCTTATCACAAACAGCGCAATTAAAATGTAATGTGTCACTAAAACTGAATAATGAACCGAGCAGGATAAAAAAAAGCACTAATAAGTTTGTCCCTTTTATCTGCGTAAATGGAAGGGGGTCGGAGGACATGCCGTACCGCTTGTGTTGCCATGGCAAAATTCATTACCCAGGAATTAATTAACAGATCCCTGGTGACTTTTTTTACTCTGGAAGTCGGCATGGAATTTAATTGGCTGAAGATCCGTGCGGTTCCCTGTCAAACAGCAACAAACGGCGCCGAATTGAATCATAAAAGCGGAATTAAAATTGCACTCAAACGCCGCATAATAAAAAATCCAGCGTTCATTGCGACACGATTACACCAGCGTGACATAATAAAGAATAAAAGAAACAGGATGTTTTGACTCTGGGTTTATGTTTTAGATTTAAATGCAAGAATTCCTGCACGGGATCCGAAAATGTTAACTGGATCGTTTCCTTATAAAAAAGTTATAAAGCTATGGTGGATTAAAACTGAAAATGGAAACACAATGGGAAGGCAAAAGAATAAGATTATAAATTATTTGCTCGTCTCTCAGCCCCACGAACACACGCTTAATATTTTCTCACAGTGAAAATAAAGGCTGCGCTTAAGAGAATGTGTTTTTAAAAACTGCAACTTATGAGCTTTAACTGGGAAAGTTTTGTCAGAACACAAGGGACTGTTTGAACCGGACGGCCGATTTCATGTCTCGCTTCAGAGGGACTAATTTCAGTACAACTCTGCCATTACAAGAGTTTATAAGTGCTGTGGCCATTATAAAGACCCACTCGCTGGAGGCTTGTGTCAAGTCTTAAATAAAGATTAATTACTCAGAACTTATAAAGAATGAATATTATGGTGCCAGTTTTCATAGCCTCCAATTAGGAGTCATTATAGAAATATTACAGGGTTAATGAGGTTATAAAACAGACAGTTTGAACTGTCAATATTTATGTTGTAAAATAGCTGATGTACAGTAGCACACCGGTGACCTCATATCAACTAGCCCAGGTAAAATGAACTGCACTCTTGACAAAATACAAATAATTGTTTGTGAAGTTGATATTTAAACAAATGAAACTAATTTACTCACCTTAACACCATCCAAACTGACTCAAAATGCCGTCATATTGAGTTCCAGGAGGAAATTATCATCAAATGAGTTGCTGTTGTGATGAGTGGAGGCGATTTGTAGCGCTTCAAAATCTCGGGCAGCATTCGCTGAAAAAACAGAGAATCACTATCAATGTTATGTTGTTATTAATCACATTCTAAAGTTACAAATATGGTTAAAAACTGTAACTTTAAGAACAAATGTTACTATAGAACGTAAATGTTATAGAAATTATACGTAAAGTGTGTGTGGGGGGTAACTGTGATTGTGTGTGTGTGTGTGTGTAACTGTTTGTGTGTCTGTAATTGTGTGTGTGTCTGTAATTGTGTGTGTGTCTGTAATTGTGTGTGTGTAACGGTTTGTGTGTCTGTAATTGTGTGTGTGTGTAACTGTTTGTGTGTCTGTGTAACTGTTTGTGTGTGTTTGTGTGTGTGTAATTGTGTGTGTGTGTGTGTGTGTAACTGTTTGTGTGTCTGTAATTGTGCGTGTAACTGTTTGTGTGTGTGTGTAACTGTTTGTGTGTGTGTGTGTGTAACTGTTTGTGTGTCTGTAATTGTGTGTGTAACTGTTTGTGTGTGTGTGTAACTGTTTGTGTGTGTGTGTGTGTGTGTAACTGTTTGTGTGTCTGTAATTGTGTGTGTGTAACTGTTTGTGTGTGTGTGTAACTGTTTGTGTGTCTGTAATTGTGTGTGTAACTGTTTGTGTGTCTGTAATTGTGTGTGTAACTGTTTGTGTGTGTAACTGTTTGTGTTTGTGTGTAACTGTGTGTGTGTGATTGATGCCGTTACAGGAGATGAGGGGGGAGAGGGGTTCAGGAGCAGATGGACACAGAGATGCCGAGACGGGCAGCGGAGACGCGACAGACGGAAGCGGCGACTGCGATGATGAAGACGGCTGTCAGGGATCGGGCCACAGCGATGGCAAGACAGGTGAGTTTGTCCTCAAGCCGTCTGCCTGCATTTGCCGGATCAACAGCGTTGGGGAGAAAACGTTGTTCCCACGTTGCTTAGAAACCCAAAGCCATTTACTGCCATGTGTTTGTGTCAGCAGGGCAGAGTCAACTCATTATTTACAGTACTGACAGTAACCCAGACCTGGACATTTAAACCGGCCTCCTGAGTTTATTTCTTAGCTGAATTCATAATCCTGTAAAGATAAGTACAATAAATGATGTGCTTTAGGCCACAAATTTACCAAAGGAGTAAAATAATTATACAAAAACATTTAACTTGCTTAACTTTGTACTTACCGAGGTGTCCTGAACAAGCAAAATTATAAAACAAGCAAAACAAATATTTACACTGAGGAAGAGATCATCTAAGCATGATATTATCATAGTAACTTATGGGCTCTTACCATAGCAACCCCCTTAGCAACTCTCTAAAAGAACTCCTAGAGAAGATCATCCTAGCAACCACTTAGCAACACCTTGGAAGTCATGCACAACATTCTAACATCATGGACGTGTTTAAACACAAAACAGCTGATCAGAAAATGTTTTCCTTAGCGTTCCTCACCAAGTGCAGGCTGGGTACCCACAATTCATAGCTCACTGAGTTTCAGGCCTCAATCATTTCCTCAGCTCTGCAGATCTATACGTATAGATTATCAGTGTTGTTGGAGGTCAGTTTACAGACAAAGACTTACAGTTTATCAATATGGAATTCATGGTCAACGCTTGTCAACTTAAACATAAACATTAAATGTATTCAGCAAACACTTTGTGTTTAATTACTTTAGCGGCTACATTTTGCTAACAAATGCATATTTTTCATGCAGAAGACATGATTAAAAGTTTAAATTTTGAGTGTGCTGCTCCTTTAAGACATCGACTTCAGCGAAACAATATTAGTTCTGGGCTTGTGTTCCTCTTTCACACGCTGCAGTTGAACCACATAATAGATTCGACTAATAATAAATAGAATTGCTTGTCACGGGATATTGCACCATTTTTCAAAGCAAACCTGTTTTCTTGAGGAGTTTCCTGTTGCCCAGGACTCCAGACTCGCTGCTCTTGTGTGAGGTAATACATCTTCGTCCACCGTCTCAGATACCCCCACCGGTTTTACTAAAACTTGGTAAAAAAGTGCAGATTTAAATTTCTGAGGCTGGAATTAGCAATATTTAGCCTCTAACTCCAGCTTTTAACTTTGCGATTTCGTGTTATTTTCTTGATATCTGTGCCCACAAAAAGTTAACACATAAATAACTGTCCTGAGAAGTTGAAAATAGTTCTAATTACACCCCGAACCTTTATCTCTCGTTCGGTGAAGCGCTTTTTAATCAGTTTTTCCCTTCCCATTACCCACTAAAATAAATCCCCACAAATCCCTTCGGTTTGATGATAAAATGAATCGCTCAATGGCAGCCGGTTTCATCCAGGGTCACCGTGGTAACCTCCTCCGCTCCGCCCCCCCCACACGGCAACCGCAGAGCTGATGATAATCAATCAATTATTCATTTCACAGGAAGTGCTTCATTAACAATGACTAGCGTATAATGATACCTCTCTCTCTCTTTCTCTCTCTCTCTCTCACTCTCTCTCTTTCTCTCTCTCTCTCTCTGATGATGCTGAGATAAGCTGAAATAAGACGTGCAATTTTCATTGTTTGTTTTTGTCAAGCGTGCTTTGTTGCAATTGGCCGTGACAACACCATACACAAATATGCGCTGCGGCTGATTGGCCGCCTTCACGGTCACCTCGGATGAACGGAGATCAAAGTTGAGGTCTGTTATAGGAAACCAAATGTTGTTTTTTTTCCATGTGTGTCCTCTGAGATTCCCATAAAATTCAGAATTGATTTCTTTCTGCATCCCCCGGGAATCAGACGCGAGACGGGCGCTGTCTGCGTCAATAATGCTAATACAGTTTGGTGAAACTAAAGCTTGTGTTTAAACCCCAGGCCTGTTGTCATAGTTACAAGACATGCAAACGTTTGGGGTCTAGATTTTAACCTGCATCACCCAGATGAGCACCATAACTCAATAGGTTGCGTGCGTTAACCACCGCACCACGGCTCCAAACTGCCATTCTGCATCTTATTCATTTATTTATGGCCCGGTTTGTCCTTTTCTGTCCGTCATCAGAGCTCTGACTCTGTGATATTTCAAACGTAATTTTATACAGTTGTTTGTGAAACTGAATCTGATAAGCAGCTAAGCTGTAACCTCTAGCTAACCTCACCAGTGAAACCGCTGAACAGCAACATCAATTTACTAAAACTAATAATCTTTGGGATTTCAGAAATTAACATCTGATTTTTCAAATGAACATCAAGATTTGAAACTAAAATCCTCTAGAAGTTAAAAATGAACAGAATTAAACAGCTGAATCTTGCAAAAGGTGATTCATTAAATTTCACCACAGGTTTTACCCTTGAGCAAAACATTTAACCCCAGCGAGACGTCCTTTGTAATAAACGCACTGTAAGTTGCTTAACAATTGTCCCAGCCTCGCTCGTGTGGCAATAAAAGACTCATTTCTCCTCAGCTGAAGCACAAATGAAGGTCTCTGATGGTGTTGGACTGTCCTCCAAACTCACAGGCCGCTTTTCTTTGATTAATTAAGTGACATCGATACCGGCGCTATTGAATCTCTGCTGTTGAGCGCAAGACGTCTCATTACTCAACCTGACAACCGCAAAGCTCAGCTACAGAAATTACCCGGCTACGTTTTTAAAACGTTCCACTGACAACTTACAAACAACGGTATCGATAGATACGATGGATGATTTAAAACCAAACTTCCACAAATGTTACTGCAATCTTCAATGTTAGCCAATGTTCTGTGAACGTTTCTGTAAAACATCTATTAATGCTGTTGTTAGTGTAAGGATGGATTACAAAAAGAAAAATTGCGTGTCCTAGATTAGTGTTTCATATAAGCAGTGTGTGTGTTGGTCGAGATGTGTGTGTCGGCTGCCACAGGCGTCTCTGGAGATTCGTGGCTGGGGTAATAAAGCACTCATTAGTAATTCAACGAGGAACGCATGAGGAGATACCTCAACAACCTCAACCTCACAGCTCAGATGAAGGTCAAACAGTGACAGTGTGTACGCGGGGCTGAGTGTGTGTGCGTATCGCCAAATTGTGTTCATGCAAATTGCCTCTGACTAGAAGTCAACAGGAAACAGCATTTAGACTTGTTTGAGGTTGAAGCAAGAAAGATTTTATCTGAAATGTAAAAACCGACTGCAAACGTATCAAAATCTAAGCAGGAGGTTGGGAGGGGCGGGTTTCTGACATCATCAGTCATGTAATGGACGAAATACGGTTAAAAATAAAACTAACAATGGAGACAATTAAGAAAAATGGTAACAACATGCACTGAAAATCACGTAACCTGAGACCAAACATCAAAAAGTATCAGATTCATTTTAATGTTGACTTCAAACAAAGAAAGCTTTGGTTCGCATGGCTATCATTTATCAGAGAACCGTCTTTGTTATGAAAATTACACAAAAAAATCTATCCATAACAAATACAATACAAACAACAATTTCTAAATGAATCTGTGGGACTAAAGATGACTGTCAATAAGACGGTTGTTTGAACGTCACACGCCAGCGATCCCTCTCATGTTACCGCGTGTCTGGATTCATAATTATCCGATTATTTTCCCAGCATCAGACACAAGCTCTGACAGTTTGGTAAACTCTGATGAAGGTGACCTCAGCCGGAATCCATCAACACCTGTCTTTTCTTCCAAGCATCACACAAAACAGATTTTGGGAGCTAGCTGTCAGTGACGGTAATGCTGACAGAATTTCAAGCTTCTGTTCGAATCTGCTGGTTTCTCTCACCCTTCCCCCATTTTGGTGGAATAAGATTAGATTAAATCCCAGGGGGGAACCAAGGAACTGCTTGTCTCCACAACCGGCTGTAGGAGATTTTACACAGGGTCTTGTGCTGAAGGTTTGCTTAGCTTTGTTTGAGAGCTTAATAAAAACATCATTTCTTTGACATGGGATTTGTCATGTCCACAATCAGAGTGCATTGTGGGTATTAGCTTCAGCTCTGACCGCCTATCTGTTACAATAAACAATGCTTTCTACAACGAAAACATTTCTTGTGGTTAAAAACGTTTTTAGTAGACCTTGAAGAAGCCTTACAGTTACAGCACTGGGTTAGCACCCCAAAGGTTGTGGGTTTGAATCTTGAGGAACACATGATCAACTGTGTTAAATTGTATACACTGCAAGATTTAAACTAAATATAAATGCAACGACGCCCTAGCAACCACCCAGAATATCCTAGTAACCACACAGCAACACCTACTAACTGCAAAGACCCTAGCAACACCTTAGTAACCACACAGGCAGGCAACCAGCACTTACAGTTTTTTTAAGAGAACATAAAAAATCTAATTACAACATTATGGTCTAACTGCAAATGATAGTGTCATAAAATATATCGCTTTAATGGCGGCGTAATAAAAGCAGCTGTATAATTAAAGATTAGCTGTTTCGTGTGTGTTTTCCTATAATACATTAGCAGTAATTACAGCTTCCTGTGAAAACAAGCCATTCTAACATGAAATTTGTTTCACGTATTAACATACATTACTACAAAATAAAGTCATGTTTTTACGATCCATTACCGAACCCCCCTCTGTATGCGAGCGTCTCATTTCTGTCATTTTCTGTCACCTTAATTATAAAGCAAGCTGATGTCATTTGAAAGTCTTGCGTCTCGCTGAATGTCTGGTTCGTAATTTTGGCTCTGCTGGTAGGCGATCGCGTTTCAACACCTGCTTTTTCCACCTCTGGTACAAGAAAAAACAAAATGAAATGAATGAATAGAGATGTTTTGTCTTCAGGCTTATAAACACCAAGAATGTGAGCGACTGCCAACTACCGCGTATAATTATACCCGCTTTGTGGGCGGACAAGCTAACAATAGCATACTGTCTGCTTTCTGTGTCTTTCATAGACATTTCTCTTAAAAACTCATGACAAAATTTAATAACCGTCTCACCTGGACTGAGGTGTAGCGGCGAGAAAGTTGTTGTTTCATCTGCAAAACTCGAACATCTAAGAAAAGAAAACAAACTTTTCACAAATACTGTAAAGTAAAACAATATGGTCTAAAAATCAAGTTTAGAAGTTTTGTTGGAGTCATCATGGCAACACCCAGCAGACAGGGAACGTTTTCAAAAACAGCATTAAAGATCTTTCAGAATATCAACAAAAAAGTTCTACATTATTATACCAAAGTTCTCATTATTGCAAAAATGTCTTGAGAACTTTTCAGGAACATCTCGTCCGTCTTCAGTGTCGTGATCTGTAGCGGCTTGTTCCTGAAACACAAGAGGCTCATGGGAAAATCATTTGTGTTCACGCATCACCTGTATGTTCGATAAACAAACACCATTTTACCCTAATTCTATTGTTTGCCTTAATGTTATGAATGAGTGGCCGCATGTCACAGCAATTATGGCTTTAATAGTGAGAAGCTATGGGGCTTTAACTGCCAATAATACATCAATTCTAGCACAAACAAATTTAAACGCTTTTAGACATGTTATGAGATTAATTATTTAGCCACAGCCAGTTAAATAATGTTAGAAATCATCAGTTTAACCAATAGCAACAATGCATGGTGCTGAATGCATGCAAACCTGCAGAATTTATTGGTTCAAACTCAAAATGCCAAAATACAGCATTTAGCAGCAACCGTGCAAAAACATTTTCTTGTTTTTCTAATGATCAAGATTTAATTACAGCTTGAAACATCATGGCTGCCTGCCAATACTGTAGGCATAACAATATGCTAAATTAATCTGCATCTACCGACACACACATGCATCACATTTTAAGCCATGCATTAAAATCTGACTCGCGTCACCAGAAATGCTCATTTTGACACCATTACTGCATGTTCGGTGTGATATTACACTCCACATGTGTTTGTATCACTCCCTGTGGGCATTAGCTCAATATCGCAATACAAATCAGATACATTTTCTGCAGTTTTAACTGCGCTAAACAGATCACCTCAGACTGCCGATAAATGAACTCTTTGTGTATTGTGTACAAGACACAATAACTATTGTGCAAGAACCACTGGTTAAGTTTCAGTGAAAGAGGCGTGTTTGTTGCACTGTCAGGCCCAAAATGTTCTTGTTTTGGGGTCGACTATGTTGCAAAATCAGGCAAACAGATGCTTCAAAAACACTGTGCTGTGAACGCGGGTGTGAGAGCGAGCGCCTGGTACATCGACACGCTAAATCATCGCGAGTGCTATACATCATTTTATTGTGACACGCTAATGCGCTGAAATCTGTCTGTTGGTTTCTGTTTGTTAGCGCTCACTGTTGCCCCGCTTCGGTTGATATATCAGCCTGTTCATCTGCCGTGCAAAGCACATATGTTCAGCTGAGAGATAAAACTAGCATTATTGTATGTGCTTGTCTCACGCTCATTTATCACTGGAACAGATTCTCTCACAAAGTCTTCCTCATCAAAATATTTTGCCACTGGAAAACAAGCTTTTCCTTTATTTGGTACCACAGAACAAATGAACTGTAATAATATTAGCAGTAGGTAATAGCAGTAAACAATCACATACAACCACCTGAAACACCCTAGTGAGCTTAGCAACACCCTAGCAACCACCTTGCGACCACAAAACAATGTTCTAGCAACCACCCAGAACACCTTAGTGACCACCTATAAATCACCCAGAACACCCTAGTGACCACCTATAAATCACCCAGAACACCCTAGCAACCACCTAGCAACCATCCAACACCCTAGCAGTATCCTAGCAACATCCTAGCAACAATCCAATAACCCTAATGCATAATAAGCCAAGACAGAAAAATTATTTCAGCACCACAACATCTGCAAAACCAATAATTCCAACTATTTGCCAAAATGTTGTTTTCTGTTTTCTCTTTATATGTAGACGGGAAGAAAAACAAGGTAGAAATCCCATCATGGAGCGACATCAACACAAGTCAGCGGCCGGACGGCAGACCCACACACAGAGGAACCGCCTCGACCGTCTCACCAGCCCGAATTCTCCCTCTGTTACCCATAATTCTGCTCGCCCTGTTACCCGACGCTCTCTGATGCTCACAGCGCAGAGCAAACTGAACAGACACACAGACTCAAGCATGCTTTGCACTAGTTCCCTTAATAGTCTGCACATTTGTTTTATGCTATGCTCAGCTGATTTCCTCTCATGTCAGGATCCCAAGGATGTGACTATTCATATCGCCTGTTCAAAAATCACTATGTACACACACCGGTTATTTGTTCTGTCCTGTTTAAAGGGTTTTATGTAGCTACTAAGTAGTGTACTGCTGAGGGTATGTACTGAATGTGTGACAGTGTTTCTATCAAGACCTTAGATTTTAAAAATCACTACAAGTGTGTGTGTGTGTGTGTGTCATGTTTCCACCCCAAAATAAAACTAAACACAGTTTTGCATAAAGAGAATGAGGCCTATTTAGAATCTAGTACAATTGATGCTGTTGTGACATTATTTTCAGGAGCATCACGCAGATTTTCCCTTAAATAGTCATTACTATCCAAACTGTTTTAAAAATTTATACTGGCAATTAAAATATTTCATTATAAAAGTGTCTATTAGTAAAAACAATGTCACACAGCAAATCAATCCTCTAAATAGTCTTTATTTCTCATAAACAATTTCTTTCTTTTTCATTATTCTTGTTTTGAGGGTTAAAATACCCAGAATTATTGTTCACAGCTTTGACCAGATTTGTCCACCTGTATGTGCAAACGCACGTGTTTTTGCTTGTTTTTTAAGTCAGATTGTACATTAACATATTTATACTGAAATCTACGTATGCGACGTGTGTATATGACGTAGTTGTGCCCATAACCACTAAAAGAGTAGAAACATTCATTTTATGAAACATTATTTTAGCGATATTTTAACGTTGCAACTGAGAGGCAACCTTTACACAACGTTATGACAACCTGCTGTGACGTCACGGTCTTAAACTCTGTTTTAAATGCATTGATGTCACTTTTGTCCGGAAGCTCTGATGCTAAATGTCATGTGTTGATACAAACTCCCACATAGATGGAGAAATAAAGCGATATCAGGTTTTTAGAGTATAAACGTGTTGTTTTCATGTCTCTCGTCCATCGTTTGCTCTGAAATCCTGTTTTAGCTTCTCCGTAACAACATGAGACGTAATTCATACATCTGATAGAAACTTTACATCTTACACGCGAACAAAATGCGTCACGTCGGATCCTATGTGGTTTCAGGCCTGATTTAAACCTGCACCGTGTCTATCACATAAATCACATCAGACAGCTGCTGTATTAACAACTCATACCAGCCCAAAGTCATTTCACTATCTTTTCATCATTATACCTCCGTGTTGCAAGAAAATGCATGACAACTTGTACTTCCTTTTCACATTTCCTGCCTTATTTTCCGTGATCAGACAATGCACAAAACATGCAAACAGTTCTGATATGGTGCATTTATGCGCTCACTTCAAAAACAATGTCTTGCTTCTGTATAAAAGCACCATTGGATTAAAATAAACCAGCCTGTATAGAAATCAAACACAAACATGTCTGGACTGACATGGTGTTATAATGCATTTAATAGAGAAAGGCAGCAGGGGGCGTCTGATACCCCCGCAGGTGTTTTTTTACCCCCACCCTCGTTTTGGTTTGTTGGGAAATCGATTCGTTTAAGGCGGAACGAACAACGAGACGCTTCGACTCAAGTTTCCCAGAATCCCTTGCGCCCAGTTTCGCTAATTGTTTGTACACAAACTCCTAAAAATGCATCACAAATATCCACAAGATGTTTGCTGAACGTTTATCATAAGTGTTTATATTTAGTGAGTAGATCTATTAAAAAAGATCCTGGTTTTTAACATGGTTTGGTAAAAGTGATGAAGTTAATGAGTTAAATACAGACGACGGCCATTAAAATTGGTTTCAATCCGCCTTTTAAACCCGCTGCGTATTTACCAAACCCGATTTCTTAACCAAACCAACTAGTCAAAAGTTGCCATATTTATTTATAAGTTTTGCTAGACGCTAACAAACAACTTCCGTGCTAATCTTGGCTTTATGGGGAAACTGATGCTTACCAGAAACCCCCTCTCCGTGCCACGAGATGAGATTAGACGAATGCATGAGAAACGCATACAAACGTGCACGTGTGCCGACGAGGGCTTTAAAATTGAATAACATGCAAATGGATTCAAAGGAACCGATTCGGTAAACGAATCGTGATTCGGTTGAGCTATTGTTCGGTGTGACCGGGACGGCGGAGCCGCAGACGCGCAGGAGCCGCAGACGCGCAGGAGCGCACCGGCGAAATTCATCCATCGGTCCCCGCTGGGACCGCATTTACAGCCCTGCTGTATTAAGGACATATTATTATTAGTTATGCATTATTAATGTCGCGTAAAGACATGAACACCAGAATACATAACCAGCATATTGTGTCTTCGGGGTCATTTTGTGTATTTACCTGGACGGGCGTGAACGCGGAAAACGTGCATTTACGCCCCTGAACCAGCGGATTTTACGCGTGAATTGAATGCTGTTGTTTTTGGAAACGGTGCATGTTTATTCGCCGGAGCTGTTTTTGAGAAGCGCATCTCTGGACTTCACCGAGTCTCCCGTACAGTAACGAGGGTCTCCGGATACGGACACAATGGATCTAACGGTGGTCGCGCTGCTGGTGTCGCTGGTCTCCGCGTCTCTGTCCGCGGATAACGCGGGCGGTAAAGCGCGCAGCTGCGCGGACGTGCGCCAGTTCTACAGCGGGAAAGGGTTCACGTTAAACGGGGTCCCGCAGTCCGAGATATCAGGTATTAATTATGAGTTATTACTGTCATCTATCTATCCATCTATCCATCTATCTATCCATCCATCTATCTATCAGGTTTATGAATGGTTTTCATGATAACACATTTTGGCACCTACAGTCTCCTTCTCAAGTTCAGATGGAGATGGAGGTCCCGCACAGAACAATAGGAGGAACCGTAAGTGTGGAGACGGCTACACCTGGCTTTGTCTTCTGCGCGCCTGGCCTCCAGAAATGACCTTACGCTTCATTCATCATGTCTGCCACCTGATGTCTTTATCTTCAGGTGTTTGTCAGGTGGAGGTCACCGTCGTGCTCCTTGTAGGTCGCGTTAAGGAAGCGTCGGGTCTCCAAGAGTTTCCCCAGGGTGTTAGTTTGGTGACGATCTTATGCGCTTATCGTGCAGTCGGTGGTTTTAACGGAGGTTGGCGGTGTTGCCAGAGGCGGGGAACTGCGGTCTCTGAAAGCAGGTTGTCTTTGTCATTTTATCTGATGAAATCTGTACAGTCAGCAAGTAACTCCGTAGCTGCAGCCAGAGGTTTTTAATGTCAGGGGCCAAAAAAAGTTGGCAGGTAACCGGTTACGCGCGGGGCATCAGGCATTTCCACACCGCCGCGCTAACGGTGGGAATATACTGCAGTTCATAAGCGAGTAACGCTGTGAGTCGATCTGCGTAAAGATCATCTGTGCGCTATAATCTGTGCGCAAAATGCGCTCGTTTCCCCCAGAGAGCTCAGTGTAATTGCGCCGTGCGCCTCAGAAACTAAATTAGATAAATGAACACATGTGCCAGGCTGACAAATACAAACACTTCTTAATAAAGCTTAACACATTACAGCCAAAAGTCCTGCATGACACAGTTTTGTCCAGTTTTGTGTTTATTTTCATGTTGTATAGAAAGAGGCAAAACATCTACACAGTGTTGCATGTCATTGTTACGTGCACAAATATAACTGCAAGCTGTGTGTTTGGTTTATCTATGGCTTTTAATAAGTGTATTTGAGGTATTATTAAGAAGCATTCTCAGCCAATCACAGACAGGGAGGAACCGAGAAATCTTATTGGTCAGGAGGAAATTCTCAAGGTCATCTTCTGAGGTCTCAATGACAGAAGACAATGGCTGGAGGCTGAGGAAGGACTAACATGCGGCCACAGCCCTCCAGTGACTCAATTAAAGCCCTTAATCACCTTGTATTGTGATTAATATTCATTTAAACACTTAAGCCGTCGTTGCTTCGCCTGAAGGACGTTTTAATTTCAAGCTTTTTTTGAGTCACTTTAATATTTTAGTGGTAAAGGCCGTTTTTATTATTAATTGGCTGTTTTTTATGTTTTGCTCATTTTAAGAAGGCAAAGATTAAATTATTTAAACGTGGTGAAAAATAAATTGCTCCGCCCTTAAGTGACTTTTCAAGTGACATCAAAAACAGTCTTATTTTTTAAGATGTCTTCTCCAAACACCTGCCACCATTGTAGAATTTAACATGCATATTTCATAATCCAGTCCATTCTGAAGGATTATTAACAAGCCCATCCTACATTTTCTGGTTGAATATTTTGTGGTTTGCAGGCAGTTTGTGTAAAACCTGACAGGGCGATTTGTTTTTTCCAGAAACATTTTTTATGCTGTTTGAAAATCTCTTCACATCCTGTTAGCAATTATAAAGTGGTCTAAATATATTTCTATTTATGTAGAATCACAGGAGAGGTTTCTAAGCAAACTTGTATTTAAAGGCAAGCAGGTGACATCACCTGGAGACTGGAGTCGGTCAGTTCTGGTCAGTTCTGAAGTCGTCTCCTCACAGTTTGACAATAAGACGTGATTCTGACGCCGTTTTTCTGGGCGTGTCTGTGACACATTGTGAGTGTTGAAAGGTCTGAGGTTTCCTCGCATTGTTTTAGCGTGTTGAGTGTGTTTTAGAAAGATCTGTTAGAATTACCTAAAGGTCAGAGAGGAACCAAAGCTCAATGCTGCGGTCTAGAATTACCGACGCAACTCGTGTGTCTCTCGCTTTTAAAAACACGGAGGCTTCGTATTGTTTGACGGAGGAATCTGTGACACTCGCAGCCCCGCGGTGACTCAAGAACAATGACCGTCTCAGATTTCACTCAAGTAGGCCATGAGGACGGGACAGTTGGAGATGCGTAGCAGCACGTATTTGTTGGCGATTGAAACGTTGTCATTTTTAAGATATTTTGATTGTGAAAGCAAGATCTAAGCCTTTCACACGCAGACGCGTCAGTGTTTGGGAACGGTGAGGCGGTATGTTTGGACGCTCGTAACCTGTGTTCTGGTTTCAAACCTCAGCTTTGGCTCATGTTTGCGGTGCCTCAATAAAAGAGGCACACGCCCATGAGGTCTGTGAGGATGAAAGAGGCACACCCATGTTCTCAACCTCAGTGCATGGTGTGCAAATACAGGGCACAGATTTGGTTAAGCTGTTAGCATATATCCAACCGTTTACACACATATTCAGTGTGTGTCGACTTTAAAAGATGTTTGATTGGCTTTACTGTGAAAAGGTCTTTGTGAGGTTACATTTGATACAAATTTGAGAAAACTTTATGTTATTTTCAAGTACACATGAATTATGAACGTACGTACAGAAACCCATATTAAGATAAATACAGTAAATATTTTAAGTGTTGAATTCTGTTTTTACTTCTTTCAGAATTATTTTTTATGATGACACCATATTTATTGTGTTTAGCAGCGTTGGCACTGATGGATTGTGGGCCGGTGATGATTTGGGCATAATTATTCTCTCCCACTCGTTTCTTTTCCTCCGGGCGGCTGATTGCTGGGTGTGTGTGTGTTCTCCTGTGAAGACTCCGCAGGGAGTCGAGATCATGCAGGTCCGATCGGAGCTCGTACTGCACAGTTTCCATCCATCACACGTTCGCCTCATCGCTAATCACAGATAAAAGAGCACCTGGTCTCGCAGGGACACGTACTGACACCTGGAACCGCTGGATGACAGATCCGCTTTTGTTCTGGTGCGGTTTGGAACGGTTTGAAAGGGGCGGACGGAGCGAAACGCACAGATTATCTCTCCGCGAGTGGAGAGGGCATTTCTTCACATTAATAAACCTGCTGTGGGTCTCGATCACGAAACAAAAGATGAATGAGTTTGTCTGTAAAGTCTTTGTGAAAAGATTTAGACAGATTCATTCTCCTTGTGTTTCAATGAAAACAGTTGGCAAGTTATAGACAACAAAATTATATACGTATAAACACATGGTGACATGTAACATATAATTATGTATATGGGAATAATGTATAGAACAGAATACACATATGTTCTTTTCTATACATTTACATGTATATATGTAACATATTTACAGGTTTTGCTCTTTACGTTGTTTAGCTATCGGCTCATAGTCACTCAACCGGTCTCTGTTGGCATCTGCAGTGTCTGATTTGACTAGCTTGTATTAAATGACAAATGAGTTCGTTTAACACAGCAGAGTTTGAGTCGATGCCCAGTTTTATTGGTTATATACAGATATATGTAGCTATTATGTAGCTGTATTGCTTGAGCGTTACAGTTATTTTATATACAGCCCTATGAATAAAAGTGAGTTTATATAAATACACAATTGAAGAAAGGACTGAGGCATGTTAGCCATATTTATCAGATTCAGCGAAGTGCATTTGCGATTAGCCTTTTGCAGCCGTCAACAAATGTTCATCGCCTCGTGTCGAGCGCTCAGCAACAGCAACGTTGTGAATAATTCACAGTTACGCCAGGCTTCTGTCCATACAGTTTGTGCTGTCAGTATTAATTGTGTGTTTTTTGTATTAGACCATTTTTTGTCAGGTTATGTCACTGCCAAACACGCTGTTGGAGGCGAAGGAATAATTTTGTGATGAAGATGGAGGGATGATATCTGGTGGTTTCCATGACGACTGGTCTCTGGTCTCGCTGGGTTGTGAAAACATTACAGCTTAAACAAACACTTGATTGTTGTGTGTTGTGTGTGTGTTGTTTGTACAGTGTCCTCAGCACAGGGTCAGTCTCGTGTCAGCGTTCAGTGATAGTCTCAGATTAGTCAGATAATCTTTTTAGCTTTTATCAGTTATTTGCCATTAACTCATTAAGTGTCTCAGTCTAACAGGATCTAATGGATAAGAATCGGCCTGTCAGATTCTGTTACAGTACTACGAACTAAAGCGTGCAACGTTTGCGTTTGTTGTGTTGGTGTGCCACAGATACATCACAACTATTTTAAAGCTGTGTAACTTTTAACAAAAGTACATCACAGATCAGTTAAACACAATCTTCTTAACATAATTTACTACAGTAAGTTTATAATAATGATTTATAATTTGTGCTGTCGGTCTGATTTTGCAGTAAATCTCAGTTTGACTTCATTTATATGTTAAGAGAAGTTTGTGAAGTAACCTGCAGTTTTATGTTTTGAACAGAGGCAGCGACAGAGAGTCAAAAATAGTTAAATGTAGTTTGTTGCAACCACAACGTGGTTTGGCAGTGAGTTTCACGATAAAGGATATTTTTGTTTGCTTTTGGTTTTGTTTCAAGTTGTTTACACCTGAAGAAAAACAGCTACAAACCTGAATGATGTTAAAGATTATTGTGTGTGTCTTAAAAACATTGTTAAAGCTTAGAAGCACATAAAGGATCTTTACAGATTAAAAGCAGCTAATGGGAAATTTAAAATGCGATCGCAATTTGAATGCATGGACACGCTCTGCTAAACATGCGCTTGCGACTCCATGCGTGACAGATCAGGATTAGAATTTCTTTAAGGCACAAATAATCTGCCTGTAATCCAGATCGTATGAGCAGCCAGGAGGGTAATTTAAGTTTGTCTCATTGACCTTGTTAGAAAGAAAAGATTTTAAAAGGCAGAAAAGCCTTTGAAAGACCCTCAAATCAATTATCTCTCCTCTGGCCGTGTGTTTGTTTTGGCTGCGTCAGCTAGTACGACTATTAAGATGGTGAGATTTATTTATTGTGACGTTTTAGTTGTTGCGACTCTGCAGTTTGTGAGGAAGCAATTATGAAGAGCTTATTAATGCATGTCAGTCTTGGCCCGTTTTTCTCGTTCGCAGGACGCCCAGCGCAATAACTGACAGCTAATGCGGACGATAAACCCCAGCGAGAGATTATAAAATTAATGCCTCGTGCAGAGGGTGACTGGATGTTATCATTTCCTGTTTTTACAGACGAATAAGCAAGAACGTTCACTGTCTACTGCGCAGACCGGCTACTGAAGCCCTTGTCTCCTACAATTTATATGCTACAATCTGCCAAATTCTCACGTCCTGTCATTACGTTCCAGTTTAAACCTAATGTTTATTTACGATCAGCTACATTTTTCTATATAATTCTTTTCTCTACCGTGTCACACTGTGAGCTCATGTCATTTTTTAAGGATCAGGAAGTACATTTTAACAAGGCTTGGCAAACGTTTTGTCTGACACGCTTTGTTTGCACACACACACACGCGTGCTCCTGGCCTCACGTGTGTGTCAGCCAGACAGAGTCTTAGTCGTGGTGTATTTTTAGATTTATGGAAACCTAGAAATGTCTAAATCAAACAACCAGGCTGTTCCCTTCAACGTCTGCAGCCATTAGCAGAGCGAGTTGTAGGTTTGAGAGCGTGTCCGTAACGCACACGTGTGTGTGTGTGTGTGTGTGTGTGTGTGTGTGTGTGTTACCATCTGCTCAGAACGATGATGAGACGGATGGAAGAAACTAAAGTATCTGTTCTCTCAAATACTGACTGAAAATGAGGTCATGAGTTCATTTTAACATGATATCCAGTTTAAATTTATAAAGCCATTTTATGTTGAAATTCATCAGGTACAGAGACAGTCATTTTAAATTTGGAGAAGAATTATGAAGATGGTTTATTCCTTTTTAAAAATGTTAGAAATTGTGGGACAGTAAGTCTAAGAAAAGTCATTATGAAAGTAAATATATTCAGGTCAGTTTTATTGTTGATTGTGGTGTTATCTCAGTCTTGCATTTATTTAGTCTGCAGTTCAGATTTTTTTCATTTACAAAGTCAAATGAAGCCAAACTCACATTTCCTGTGAACTGACCTGACAGTTTAAATGATAAATCATTATAATAAACTCACTGTGTGAATCACAGATAAGGAGACATTTAACATTTATATTTGTTTCAGTTTCTTAAATTGCAGCTTTATTACAATTTAAACTGTTTTGTTTTTTTAAACAGTCAGTTTTCATTCAGTGTTTAGCAATGAATGCCGGTGTTGCATTTAACATAAAGTACTTCTGTATAACATTAAACTGTATAACATTAAACTCGTTTTAGTTGGATTAGATTTTTAACTGGTCTCTGGGTCTCAGCTTCTAAATATAAACTCAACAGGCTTCTGTTTTTTGTTTGAACCCTCTAATAAACGGCAGGTTATGAGATCACAGCAGCTCATTAGACCGGCCTGTTATGGCTTTTTTACTTTACAGTCCTCCTTGTTTCCTCTGCTTGCCTGGGTCATAAAACCATAAACAGGCATGAGGCCGGACCCGGTGCCACCTAAATCAGTCAGGCTATTTTCAGTGCAGGTTAGGGCCGAACCCCAGGCCCTGAGCTCGGTTATCATACGCGTTTAGCAGGAAAGATAAGAAGCGGCACAGTTGGAGTCACTTGAAAATCAATTAAAGTCTGTTTTCCAGTGTTTTATAGGACGTGGCCGCCGCTTGTGTTTATTGCGTCTTCATTTGAGGCCCAGGGTTGAGGGGTCACACGTTCGTGTTGTAGGACGGCAAGACGCCTGCGCCGCTTTGAACGGCCGCGCAACTCAACGGGGTAGCAGATAAGAATTAACAGAGGCAGATGTTTAAAGAGCGGCAGAAACGCGGTAGGAGTTTCTGTAATGAGCGCTAATGGCCACAGGAAGAGGTTGAAAGAAAGGTCGGCTGGCGGAGGAGAAGAAAGAGGCAGACGAGGCAAAAAACACTTTATAAATGACGTCTGAGGTACAACGTTTTTGTAGTTAATGTTTAGAAGGTGAACGTTTTCTGTAATGTGCTCATGACATCCGGAGAGCTCTGTTGTTGCTGCGTATGCGACTAAATCTGTGTCACTGACACAAATATGGACGCGTCTGACACACTTTTGAGGTGACTGAAAATTTCCCTCCCTCAATGGCTTCCTAACCTCATTTCACAATTTTACTGTGTGTATTTCTCACACGTCCTCAGAAAACGCCGGTCAGCCAGGGATTATGAAGATTTGTGTTCAGTGTGTGTTCAGCATTGTGTTCAGTAATGGGCGCTTATCCTCTTTACGGAGACCAGCGCTGGACGAAACGTTGTCACTCATCACCCCGTGTTTAAACAGAAGTACGGATTTAGAGATTAGTTTAACGTGCCGTCAGGACTTATAAACTAGATTCTGATGGACATGAGAAGCGAGTCTTTGCCAAACGACTGAATAATCGCTTTAGCAGAAGATAAACTTGCATTAAAATCATTTAGTGCTTTTTTGATGAAAATGTGATGTTAACTTGCAAAGGTGTTTCTAGTGGTTGCTATGGCATTGCCATGCAGTTGCTAAGGTGATCTGAGTAAATGTAAAATGTTGCTATGTGTTGCTCAGGTGTTCTTAGTGGTTGCTATGACATTGCCATGCAGTTGCTAAGGTGATCTGAATAATGTAAAATGTTGCTATGTGTTGCTCAGGCCGTCTTAGTGGTTGCTATGGCATTGCTATGCAGTTGCTAAGGTGATCTGAATAATGTAAAATGTTGCTATGTGTTGCTCATGTGTACTTAGTGGTTGCTATGGCATTGCAATAAGGTTGTTAAGGTGATTAGAGAAGATGCAGCATTTTTCTGTAATACAAGAGCACTGTTATGTGATATAGTTTGGGTGCTAAATGTGTCAGAATCACCCAATCGTCTCTATAATATTCTGGTTTTCAGAAACAGCTCTGAGGTCTTTTTTAATGCAAGATTATGGGATTTTCATGCTGGTTTTGTTATGTTATCTTAAACACTTAATATCCAATTGTTCCACTTTTGTTCCACTTAAAATAAATCTCAGTCTGTTTTCATAAATGCTCTCACTGCCTGCTGAGCTGGTTTCTAAGGCCTACAGTGTGGTAAGATCAGGGTGTGGCGTTTACAAGCGTTCCAACAGGGTTTGGTCGGGAACCGAGCTGGGAACCGAGCTTACCAAACAGCTTCATGCTCCTCAGAGACAGACTGTTAATCAGTCACAGAAGACGCAGGCATGTTTTGCGGCCAGCGTGGGGATTTAAACACGACCGGGCTCACCTGTGGAGCCTCGCACACCTGCTGTCGGTACACCTGCGCCTGAGGCGTCCGCTCACATCTCTGGGAGTCCACTCATATCCTCTCCCAGGAAGAACTGGGGATATAAAAGCACTATTCACTTTGGTATGTCAAGGGCTTTGAAGGTTAACTTAAAGAGCACCACTCAGAAAAAACATTCTTCTTACTGTTCAGTCGTTGGCTTGTGAAATCAGGCCTCGCCTTTTCTGTCTGATGTGTATCCAAGTCGGTTTTCAGAAGCCAGGCTGCAGAGGGTGAGTTAGCCGTGTCAACATCAGTTCTTTTATGAATTAGCCGAGTTCTCCGTAGGAATGTTGGCTTACAAAGAGCTTCTGAGAATCAATCAACAGATGACAGCAACACATTTGCTCTGGCAAAATCACACCCACAAGTTTTGTTCATGCAGGAAAATTTATAGTTCTATAAATTTATAGACCTGCATCACAAATTTTCAGTATTATTTAATGAATGTGATTTCACTGCAGCGTTTGAGCTCTTTTTTTAAATGAAAGAACATGTGAGAGGTCCTTGCCTGTGCAAAGGTTGCTGTCTGTTGCTAGGGTGTTGCTATGTGGTTGCTGAGTATTTTTAGCACGTTGCTATGCAGTTGCCAGGGCAAAAAAGGCAGGCGAGCTGCAATTTGCAGCACATTTTCCCTGTGAATAAACACGTTTATTTGTAAGGAAGGCATCTTCGATTTTCGTTTACGTTGTTTCTGAATGCATTAGGGCGTAAACGAAAATCAAAGACACCCTCTGGGAGGAGAGAAGACAGCGATACACTGCAGGTTTCATTCATTTGATCAGCCTCTGGCCCTGAAGGAAACCCTTGAAAGCTGAAAGCTACCTGCTAGCAGTTTAGCATGATGGTCTGTGCAGTTTGATCTGACAACACAAGGTTTTGCCACCATCTGCCTACAGGCTCCTCTGTGGTTCTGTCTGTCTGTTTCTGTTTCTGTCTGTGTCTGTCTGTTTTTGGCCATTATGTGTCAGTCTGTCATTTAGAGTCTGAACAGAAACAGGACAGGAGATAAAGACTCTGGTTAGTTTGTAGAATATTACCTGCAGCTGCTGCATTTATGAAGACGAGTCGTTTCTGAATCTGCCTGAAATTATGGGATATTTCATTAATATATGCATGCAGAGATCAGTCCATCTCTCTCACTCTCACGTGTTTAGACTCTATTACAGTGTTTACTGCCTAGTGTTTTTTAAAGCTTTATAAAATACATGTATTCAGTGATGACATTAGAGTGTCACAGTTTCATTACAACGCAAGTTCCTGTACAGCTGATCAACTCAGACTACGGTGCTTGCAACAGCAAAGGCATGGGTTCAAATCTTTGAAACACAACAAACTAAAAAATCAAATCTTTGCATGCAAATGTTAAGCTTGTGTGCTCTGGTTGTGCACAATTTGTAAGTCCAGTCCATATGAGTAGTGCCCTGCACACTTGGTAGTATGCAAGCATGCAATTAGCACACAGCCTTAATCTGTGTCTTTATCTTGTACCATTTTCCCTGTTTCACCTTTAATTAAGTTCATATATGTATATTATGTATGTATGCACATGCGCGGGTGTCTCCTAATCTGCCCTGTGTCTCACCGCCCCTCGTGACCACGCATTGGTATTCAGGCCACACACTCGCGCTGCAGAGCGCCGGGACGCGGCGTGAATATAATCTTGAGACGCCCGCTTGCTTATGACTGAGAGAGAGAGAGTTAACATACAATCTGTTAATGTAGTAAGATGCAGTATTATATACACTGTATTTTTATGCATGTGTCTGTGGCCAGCATTAATAAAAATGACAAATTTTGGAAAATTTTGGTTTGGAAATCATACTGTAGATTTCTGTAAATGAAGTGTTGTATAGCTTAAGTTGTAAGAACATTTTCCTAACGTTTTTATGAAAAAATAATTTTTAATATTACTTTGAATGATCAAGGAATGGTCAGAATGTTTTTTGTTTGTTTATGGACATTGTGTTAGCATAATGAAATTCAAACATTTATGTGTCGTTCTAAAACGTTCCACTAGCATCTTAAGAATAAAGTTTTTGATAGATGGGAAATACAGACTTAGAAAACGTTCCACTAATGTTACTGCAATAAACGTTTTGAGAACTTTAAGAGAATGTTATGCATTGTTCTGAGGATATAGATGCTCACTAGGATGTGCAGTCTAGACTACACACACACACACACACACACACACACACACACACATGTACACACAGAACTGCTGACATGCTGAGATCTAATTGGACGGCTCTCAGGTTGACCATTAAATGAAAGAGAACGTCCAGCCTCTGTGCTGAAGCGTTACAAGCCGAACACATAAAACTGTGTGTCTGTGAGTTTCTGCTCCCGCTGTAGCCGGGCCGCATGAAAAATGCATGATAACAACAGCTTTTCTGCTTCAGTTTCCTCAGACCGGACCCAAAACCGGTTAACTGTTTGTCATCTGGTCCAGAACGTGCAGAACCTCTGGGAGCCATGCCTGAAAAAACTGCTTTAAAACTGACTGACCTGTAAAGAAATTAAGCATATATTATATTTATCTGGTGTTTAAAACATATATGATTTTAGTTCATATCATATCAAGCAGTGCTTGCCCTTCTAGAGGCTACTTCCTGTTGCTAGGGTGTTGCTGAGATGTTTTGAGTATGCTAGCATGTTGCTAAGGTGTTCTTAGTATGCTACTGGGTGTTGCTATGTAGTTGCTAAGGTGATTTCTCACCTACATTTTGTTAAAAAAAATGCATCAGGGTGTAAATAAAAATCCAAGATGTTTTCAATTTTCACAATTCTCAATCCAAGTCTTGTTATAAACGTCAGATATTGTAGCGCTGGATGCGTGATGTCATTTGTCATTTTGGTGCCATAATCTGTAATTTCTCTGTGCAGGGGAACATCTGCGCGTTTGCCCGCAGGGCTACACCTGCTGCACCAGCGCCATGGAGGAAACGCTTTCCAACCTGAGCCGCAGAGAGTTCGAGGGGCTGGTGAGGGAGGCGGGCCGGTCCATACAGGCCTCACTCAATGCCCAGTACAGAACCTTTGACAGTGAGTCCAATTACTGAAGCCTGGAGATCTTCAAATGAGGGTGGAGACTTCAGAAAAGGGGTGGGATCTCCAAAAGGGGTGTGGCTTCCTCCCATTCCCAGACAGATATGACACGTCCCACAACTGGAAAATAGAAAATATTGAAATACATAATTAGAAATATTATAAAGTCTGTTTTTTTTATATCAATTCTATAATATGAAAGTCTGTGTTATAGTTTCTTATTATTAATGTGTCTGTTTGTGTGTTTTCTGTCTCACAGAAACACGTCTGTTCAGTTTTCCACCATTTGCACGATTGTATTATTTTCTTAGTGCTTCTCAAAATGTAAACTTCTCTTTTGGCAAAGTTTTTTCTGTCTGGTGAATGACAACAGAAAACCGACAGCAGCAATATGAGAGGAAATGAGCTTTAAAGTTTTCAGCCGTGTAGCAGCGGGTGGTAGTTTAAGACCTCATCTGCTTCACGTTAAAACGTTTCTTTTAGCCGCGGCGGGGTTAGTGGACGTGAGGGGTTAACAAGCTGTCGATCTTTGAAGATCAAACTCTCTCCTGGCTGGTGTCATTGTAAGCGCAGATGAAAGGAAAGTCAGAAACTCCTTGGGGGCCACTTTTGGTAATATTACAGCAGTTTTACAGCAGTTTTACAGCTTTACTGCAGTGCTGCGGTTAAGTGTGATAAACTGTAGAGATGACCACTAATAATCACTTTATCATATTAAAACTGTATTAGATGCTTCTTATAAACGTCAGACTAAATCTGCTGCGTTTATGACAAATCATTTATTATTTTGACTCATTTTTACTGTAGTTTCCATGCATATATATATTTTTTTACTTTCTGGTAAATCTGTTTTTATTAATATTAATTATTCATGCATGTTAGGCTAGATTATAGAAATGATTAAAACGAGAGTTTTTTTGGGATAGTTTTATGTGTCTCATAAACTCTCCCAACAGGAAAACCTCTCTGGGTTTAATAAGCCGCGTCTCTTTCATCTTGTTTTAAAAAAGTTCGACCGCTCAGATTTATTGACTGAAGAACACACACACACACACACACACACACACACACACACACACATTCCCCTGGGATACGACTAGAAGATATTAATTTATTTGTATATATTTAAAATATATACATATTTACTTGTTAGTTTGTTTCTCCAGACAGAAAAATAAATAATTAAAATTAATCTAATAAGAGATTTGCTTGGAAAACTGACATAGGCTTGTGGTTAAAACATTATAATTCAATGAAATTAAAACTACATTAAAAACTTTTATACACATTATAAACAGAAATACAGTTTGTGTGTTCTAGTTAAAACCAGTTTCTGTTGATAGATGTTTGTATTTAACCTGTATGTTTGTATTGACCTGATAATGATGATAATGGCTGACCATCTTCATCGTTTCCAGCGTACTTCCTGGAGCTTCTCAACGACTCGGAGCGCTGGCTGGAGGAGGCGTTTGTGGGAGCGCTGGGCGATCTGTACCGGCCGAACGCCGGAGTCTTCCGTGACCTCTACGCCGAGCTCCGCCGATACTACCGGGGTGGCGCTCTGAACCTGGAGGAGATCCTGGACGAGTTTTGGATGAGGCTTCTGGAGCGACTTTTGAAGGCCTCGGACCCCGAGACCGCCTCCCTGCTCTCCGATGACTTCCTGGAGTGCGCCTCCAAGCAGACGGAGACCCTGCGACCCTTCGGAGATGCTCCTCGTGAACTGAAGGCAAAGCTGGTGCGGGCGTTCATCGCCGCCCGCGCTTTCGTCCAGGGTCTTAATGCGGCCGGAGAAATTGTGAGGAAAGTGTCGCAGGTGATTATTTTATTTGTTTAAAAATGTTTCTGAGTGAGCGGTTGAGGTTCAAGTTTTGTGTCTAGAAGAGAATTTACTGAGAGAATATTTTATCATAAACTCTATCATATCATAAACAGCATAAACTCTGTTTGTATGACAGCTTATATTGTCTTGCAGTCTTTCTGAACCTAAATCTGTACTTCCGTCTGCCTGACTTTTCCAAGCATGACTTCCCGGGATGCGTTCGTGCCACATGTAGTGCTTCACATCAAAGCTTAGAAGTTCATTTGGAGGTCTCGTGGACCAAAGATTCTTCTACAAATCAATTAGTCTCTCACATGCCTTTTGGGCAAATACCAACAAATAAGTGTTAACAAAAGATCCCTTCTTCCAGCCCTCCATACAAGCCAGATTTATGAATATCCTTCATGAATGTTGACCCAGTCAGTGTATTGAAGAACTCTTCTGTACTCTCTCAGTTCTGGTGCTGAAGTTCTCACGGTCCAAATTTCTCACAGTTTTAATGACAGACCTCAAATTCCTTCATGGTGTATTAAATATTCAATGTCATTCATGTCTTTGCCCTGACTGGTGTTTGTCAAAAACCTGTTAAAAACGTGTATTTGTTGTTACTGAGTGTTCTTGTAGCTCAGTTGGTAGAGTGTTGCGTTAGCAGTGCAAAGATTGTGGGTTCGATTCCCAGGGGCGCATATAAACTGATCAAACAAATGGTTATTTTGCTTATAATACTAAAAAACATAAAAAAGCGGATTTTAAATGTAAACAAAGTTACTTAGCAATGGATTAAATGTTAAAGGCATTGTTGTTCTGTGTTGTACTACAATACAATCAACGCTATAGTAAAAAAAATGCCTGAATTTGTGGAGGCAAGCTAGTGTGAACTGGCTAAATCATAAGATGTTTGGTGAAAGTAAATTAAAATAATAAAAATGTGGCTCAAGTCCTGGGTGGATAACTCACGTTCCCCAGAGCGCTCGGCTGGTTTGACAAACATATGTAGGGCAAAACGTTACGTCTTGATACCACAGCCATTACTTCAATTGGATCCAGTTTCCTGGTGACCAACTCTCAGGAGATATCCACTTGAAGACCTAAATCCCTGGTAATACATCAGTTCAGGTGTTGTGTAACGTTGTACGTAATACAAAGTCAAGTATGTGTGGATTTGGGTTTAACTTATTTTATGTAGGCATAAATTTACCTCAGCGGTGATTTGCGATGAACATAAATACGTTCGTTTTCTACCACAAGGAAGGTTTAGTTCAGAGTAAGGAGATTAAATTGAAGTCGCCCTTGGCTAAAATACAGCATGACTGCTCTGCGTTATTTCCCAGAAGACCTGAAAGTTTCTCTTGCAGAACCTGGATCAGAACCAGATGACCTGGATGTAGAAGCACATCAACGTTTCTTCAGAAGGTACAAACAAATGCATCATTCATGTTCTGATGATAGACGTTCTCACAGGTTCCTCTGAGTCTGGAGTGTAATCGTGCCATTATGAAGCTGGTGTATTGCCCTCATTGTCGCGGTCTCGGTTCGGTCAAACCTTGTGCCAACTACTGCAAGAACGTCATGAAGGGATGTCTGGCCAATCAGGCGGACTTAGACACCGAGTGGCAGAGTGTCATAGGTAAGTCGTTTTGGAAAGTCATGCCCATGCTGAAGTCCCATTGGACAATAATGTAGCTCATGGTCTGTGATTGGCTGTTATTTTCTTTGACAGAAACCATGCTGCAGGTGGCGTCCAGTTTTGGTGCTGAACCCAGTATGGACACAGTGATTTATTCACTTCCTGTGAGAATCTCGGAGGCTGTTCGTGTCATGCAGGAAAACATGGAGATTTACACCAGCAAGGTTAGACAAAGAAATGAAGCATACGGTGTTATTTTTTAAACCCTATGTGTGGCAGCAGTCTTACCTCATGCATGGAGGAGCCCAGCCTGATTTAATCCAGTCCCCCGGTTAACTTCTGTCCGCTTATTTGTGGGATATGTCACTGTTTTTCTGTTGCAGGTGTTTAAGGTCTGTGGGGATCGTGGTGAGGAAGGAACACCGAGTTCAATATCTGAGGAGCCCAAGAAGAGAGAAACTGCAGTCAAAGCACTGGAATATAAACACAGTCCCAAATCTGCAGCCAGACTGGAGGTGCAGGTGTGTGTTTGTGTGTGTGTGAGAGAGAGAGAGTGAGTATGTGTGAGAGAGAGAGAGTGAGTATGTGTGTTTATTTAACCAAATATTATGGACAAATTTGTACCCAAAAGTTAGCAAAACCAGACAGAGCAAAACTTTATCAGCACATCCTTGTTTGTAAAAACGGTTTAAAAACAGAAATGATATAGAAAATAATAGTAAACAGTTATTTTATTATGTAAAATGTTTTCTGGTAAAGTTATATTTAATATTAAATTTTTTATAGCTATATAATATACCACTATATAGGGTTGTATTGTTCACAACTAGCTGTATATAAAAACTGTAGAGGCCTATAAAAATGTCCCTGTTTACATAAATCTGTGTGTTTGTGAGACCAGTAGGGGGCAGTTTTGCTCAGTATCAACTTTCATGAGCTTTAAACAAAACTGTGTGTGTGTGTGTGTGTGTGTGTGTGTGTGTGTCAGGTGACGGACGTGTCCAGTAAACTCAAGGAAATGCAGTTTTATTGGATCCAGTTACCTTCAGCTCTCTGCAGTGGAAAAACATCCAGCGCCGACAAATGTTGGAACGGAATGAGCAAAGCCAGGTATGAAACCAAAATCCTCCCTGAAAATAAACGTTTAAAAACGTGACTAGCTGAAACAGTTAGCAAAAACTGATTTCTGCGCAGTTACCTGCCTGAGGTGATGGGCGACGGGCTGGCCAATCAGATTAATAATCCAGAGGTGGAGATCGACATCACCAAACCGGACCGGACGATTCGCCAGCAGATCATGCTGCTGAAGATCACGTCCAACCGCCTCAGAAACGCCCTCAATGGAAACGACGTGGACTTTCAGGACACCAGTACGCAGATCAACGTCTCACATCATAGAGAAACACACCAAACCTCGCTTTCATTGTTAATTAAAGTTGAATAATATTTGTAAAATATTCCAGTGTCAAAATAGCAATTATGAAAATGATGGATTATGACTATTTTGCAGTTAATCTTTGTTTGTTTTCTTATCACGACTGAATGATGATAATTGTGGCAGGACTTTAAGACAGAATGGCTAAATACAGTAAAATAACTGTTGTAATTTTTTAAGAACTTGCAAGTAATCACATTTTTTCTAACACAGGTGATGATTTCAGTGGTTCTGGAAGCGGCATGTGTGCGGACCACCTGTGTTTCCGGGGCAGACCGCCGGTCTTCGGGCCGAAAAACGACAGGCCCAAACTCTTCTCCTACGAACCTGAAAACAAAAAAATCAAAGGCTCGGCCCGCCGGATCCAGTCTTCTGTCATCGTATCGGTTCTGTTACTTGTGTGTTTGCTGCTGGGACGGTAATCCAGATTCAGTACCACTGAACCAAACAATTTCAGGTCAGAATTTTTTGGATAGAGCGGAGACATAACACCGAATGTTAAAATAATAGTTGAGCAATGATGAGCTAAAATTGCCAAACAAGAAATGAATGGACATTTTGTTTCCTCTGGAAAACAAACAGGCGACTCTGAAAACAGCTGGAGGTGAATTTTTGTTTGTTTTTATGTTTTGTAAACCATCAGACTTAATTCCTGATGCGATACATCGATATTCAACTCGCTTTTTTTACCTTTGAATGTAATAAAATAATCTAGACAGAAAGAATGATGATTTAGATACAAGGTTCTCAGATGCCCAAACAAATTACCCACAATTCTTTGCTCATGAAGTCAGCCACAATTCTCTAAATCACTTTGTGTTTCACTTCAGCACGCGTTTGTTACGCAAACACATATTTGCACAAACGTGTCTAAAACTTTTACACACTAAACGATTTGCAAAATCCCTTTTATGTTACAAAAGTGAATGAAATTTGGTTTGGGCATAAGCTGAATGCTGTAACATTCAGAAATGTTTGAGTTGTGATTATTCATAAAATGTTTCTGCTTTTAGTAGCAACTATTCATACACACCACAATGATGAAATTTGTGTCTGGTGATGTAAGAACAGGGAAATCTCACAAAAACTGCCAAAAAGTCTCTGAATCATATTGCACCCCAAAGTCAATAATTATATTTTGCAAAACCTAAAAAAAACTATTTTTAGAGACAGCAAGATTTTTTGCATCACGGTAATGAGACGAAAGGAAAAACATGTTTCATTTCCTGATAATAAAATCAAAATGTAATGCGCAAAAGGTTTCATTTATGCTTCATTTCTCATGTTTTCTTTTTGATACGGGGTGTAATATGAACAGACATGGTTTTGCTTTGAATACATTTTACAAGTATAAATGTAAAACAAAAAACACCTGATCGATGATGGATGTAGGTATGAACATTTGCTTCAGTCACCCCAGTTTGAACCGTAAATGTTTGGAGAACGTTGAGCACTGAGGGCGTACTGTACTTACACTACCAGTTAAAAGCATGTGTCTTTTTGAATAAGCAGATTTTTATTGACTGTAATTTTCATTATTACTCAAAGCCCAAGGGAAGCAGTCGCCAGAACGTACGAATGTAAAATAAACGTCTGTCGCTTTTATGGAAAGTTTGTGCGACGATTTGAATTCCTGAGCAATATTGTTGATTAAACCTGTCAGTGACGCTTTCAGAATTGAGACGATTGTTTTCATTTCAATTGTGAAAGTTTGAACATTTCATCAGCAACCTGTTAATATCGCCATTTATGTCCCTCAAAGTTGCATCGAAAATATTAAACGAGATGAAGATCTTATTGCACAGCTGCAGTCGGATACGTACGAACCTGGTTTTGTCAGTAAAAAGTTGTGGAATGTAATTCAGTTGAGAATGTGTGATACTACATTCGGATTCTGTCGCAGGAAAGCAGATTTCTGTACTTTGTTGTCTGGTGTGTGTCAATAAAAGCACATTGTAAAGTCTTGGGTGATCGCATGATGGAACGGACATTTTGAAGGGCTCAAACGCAACCGTAACGTGTTTCGTATGTCGTTGGCGGATTAAACACAAGCTCAATTGAGCGTCTGAGATGTGTGTGTACTGAAACATTTCTGTTCTATTTCAGCACTTGTATTTTACTTTCAGGTTTGGATTTGTAAATTTCGTCTGTTTTACGTAAATAAACATGCACAATTGTTGAAACTGAACAGGTGTGGTCAGTCTAAATGTTCTTTAATAAGCTGATGTTCTGATGATTGTTGTTTTTTTACAAATGTTCTCAGATTTTGAGACCTTGAGGCTATGATGTTAAAAATGACTCGCAGGTCTTGCACTTTTCAGCCCTGCGTTTACGCTCCTGGTTGCATTTAATACAGTTATTCTCACGTAGCCTTTGTGACGGTGGTTATATAAAACTGTAATTTTCTTTCAGGTCGTACTCCCAGACCTCAGGGGTCTCGCTGAGGTGTGGGGTCTTGCCCGCAGTGTCTTTGGCTGACAGACGTGTATGTCGTTCAGTAGACGTAGATTTAGTTCTGTTGTTTTTTCCGCTGACCGCTGTGAAGACAATAAAAGCTGTCAGGTCGTAAGTTCATCTTTGTGGTAATTATCAACCATTTTAAAATGATAACTTAACTTGCAATTTAATTCTTGCTTTTAGACGCGACATAAAACTTTTGTGGTCTTCAAAATAAACTCTCATAAATGCAGTTACACTTAATTTGCTGTTGTTAGCATTAGCGTTGTCTTATGTGATCCAGACTTCTACAGAAACCACACTGACAAACCCTCCAGAGAAATGATAATGTTGTAAATATTTATCAGGCAGGTTCTGTCAGGTTCTTCTGTGGCCTGGTGAACCCGTGTCTTCATTCATTGCTGCCCCTGATGGACCTTCATGAGTTTTAGAAGATTGGCCTTTATCTCACAGATCTTCTGGGTAAATGACATTGTTTTCATGGAGGACCACGTCTTAACTCTCACAGGAGGAACCTTTGCAGGAGAGGGTTGCTTTTCATTTCTTTCTCTGATACCTTGTTAGATCTTCTCACAAACTATATCTTCAAAGTTTTACTGTTTCACATTTACCAAAATCTACTCAAAAATGATGCCAATAAAAGGTTAATGGTTAAAGGTTTTTGACGATGCAATAATGGGTGTTGCTAAAAGTTAATTTCAGAATTTGTGAGTAAACAATAATAGCTCAATTTTTGTACCCATGATTTCTAGTAAACGTTCTGAGAAGGTTTTTGGAGGTTGATATGAGGGATGTTTTCCTGACCTGACACACGGATGCACTCGTCTCTGTGGATCTCCTCCCAGGCTTTTGTTTTGCAGTTTTTGCTGCAGTAAAACACCTCACGACAGCGGCTGCAGGCCGACAGCGTCACGCCCACCGACCGGCCGCACTGGTAGCAGTATTTGAAGAGAGGTTTTCTGAAATTGAAACCACAAATGGGCTTTGAACGCTTCCTGGGTAGTTAAACTTTGACACTCAGAAGATGTAAAAATTGAGTTAGCTATCGAAAACGGAAAGTAATTCTGGAGACAAAGAAAGTAATTACGTTTGATTTCGCAGTCTTTAAGCGTAGCTGTGAACATTGTAAAATACAGAATGGATTTAATAGTCTGACTGAAAAGCGTTTATCTTGTAAAAGCTTCCGTTTTCGTAGCCGTTGTGAAGGTGAGCGGTTTGTGCACCTCTGTGCTCTTTGACTCGTGTTCTCCTTGAGGAAAGTTCTTCTGTTTTCCTCAGGAGAGCTCAGCAGACTCTGTGTACCTCCAGCGCCGATGTACACAAACTTCTCTGAGGGACTGACACCTTTCAGAAACAAACACCCACGTGTAAATTAACAACCACAAAAAATGATTTCAATCGATGAGGCCCCTTATAAAAACAAACAGAGCCTGAAGCCACAGACAAAATGTAAACGGTTTTGAGCTGTTGTGATTGGTTGGACTCACTCAATACGCCCTGGCTCACTTCCACCTCCATGCGAAGTCTTTCTCTTCTAATGGCCGCCTGTCTCAAAAGATCTCCCATGATGCTTAGCAGCTGCCTGCGGGCGTTATACGCTTTCCTCTCGCGCTTGTTGAGGGCGTGATACGGGGTCTGGGCCACGCGCAGGTCCTGACGGGACAGCAGAACCGTGTGGTGAGGTGATTGTAACGGGTGGAGGTGATAAGTGAGATGTTGGGATGAAGCGGTGATGACAAGCGCACCTGCTGGAACGCGTGGTGAGCGTAATCCACGGCCGTTCCCACAGCGCACCTGTTCCCATCACCCACCGCGACGGGCATCAAGATGTCAGCGCCGGCTTTGATCAACTTTTCCAGCTTAATAAGCCAAAACAGAAACAAAGAGCATTATGGTTAGAAAAACTGGGTAACGCTAGATTTTTACATTTATTCATTCATGGTCAGACGCTTTTATCCAAAGCAACTTGCAGTGAATTTAATATTCAGTTTATCACAACATGTGTTTGCTGGGATTGAACCCACAACCTTTGCGCTGCAAACACAATGCTCTACCAGTTGAGCTACAGGAACAGTGACAGGGAACGTTATCAAAACGTTCTAGCATTAATGTTAGCAAAACGTTTTTACTGTTTATATCACATACTTCAAAAACATGATTCTTAAGGAGTTAGTGAAACATTATAAAACATTAAACAGAATTATTAAACGTTTGAATAACATTTCTATAATTTTTTTGACCTTTTTTATAATAGTAAATGGATGTTTTGAAGATTCCTAGGTTTTGTAAACCTTTTTGCAACCTAAAATTGTTAGCTGGTAATCAGTCAGACTAGCTACTTACTAGCTTGACTTGGTTGCGTGGTTCTGGTTGGCGGTCGTAGCTGATGTTAGCGAGAGCACAGAGCGCGCTGCCCACGCGTCCGGTCAGACGGACGTTAGTATCAACTCCTGCGGCTAGCAGCTCATCCACAACCTGCCAAACACACAATAAATGCGATGCAACAAATGCGACATAATCTTCACTCACCGGGTTATATGTCAATATAAAGCATGACATGTACTTCTGCATTATACCTGCATTAATTATGTTTGACCCAGTTAACATCTTACAAATGTTACTTTTCAGTTCTTTCAGAACAAATATAATATTGACATAACTAAAACTAATATCTCTAATGCTTCTGTTACGTGAGAAACGTTCATAACATTTTATATTGTTAGCTGGGTTGCAGCACATTAAAAACTTTAAACATTAAAACGTTTCAGAAATGTTCCCGTACGAGATCATTGCCGCTGGCGATGGCCAGAGATAGCGGTGAATGGCCGCTCCACAGATGACTGGTGATCGCTTTGTGAGAAAGGAGGAGGGTCACGATGTCTCTAGCGTTCTGGAAAAAATTAACATACGATTCGTTCATTTTTGTTGTGCGTTATTCTGCTGACATCACCGGGACAGTGTAGGCGGGGAAATAAAATATTAACCAATAATATCATAACTTCTTTTTACTATCCAATCAAATCTTCTTTAATAAAATCAAATCCCTTCCTGCAATGTTACAATTCTGTCATTCGTTCATGTTAAATAAATACAATCTGTTTGTTAGGTTCTACCTCAGGTTGTGACGGTACTTACTGTATAATCACAGTCTCTCTGACAGGCCACATGTAGAGCTGTCCTCCCTTCTTCTGCAAGCTCAGCAGAAGACCCGCTGAACTTAGATGGAGATCCAGAAGAAGTGAAACGCTGATTCTCAAAGGCCTGGTGCTCACCCGTGTTCTGAGGCTTCAGTTGGGTCCGAACGAGAAGATCCACAGAACCACAGGACGATCACACACAAACATCACCATGAGAACATGTCATTGGACAACATAGTCTCTGTATACAAACACCAAGTTCACTGTTTCACACATATTTGTCAACGTTTCACCAATAATGACATCAAACGATGATGTCATGAGAACTGTGACCTGATCCAGCTCGTAGATTTCATCCCCGTCCTGAGCTTTAACATCCGGGTCTGCCAGGGCGTGCAGGAGAAGTTCTGTGATTTTTGGACCCTCTGGTCCTGGTAAACCAGCTGCGATGTGAAGGGGGTACAGACCCTTCAGCTGTAACGGGACAGAAGACCAGCTAACACACCGATCAAATAAACATCTGAGAACATTACTGTTCATTACTGAAGCTATTTAAAATGTGTTCAGCAACCTGCTAACTAATTATAAGACAACTAACCTGTTTGTAATGTTTGAGATGTACTTATTTTAAAGATAAAGTTTTTATATTTTCTTAAATATAAAGTTTCATATAATGTTATATTTATTATAAGAGAGGGGGCGTGTTCATTTAGCCAATACTAGTAAGCTAGTGGGCGGGGTTTCTGGAGGGGGGCGTTTAATATTTTAAATGGACACACCCATTTATGGACACACCCATTTTATGTGTCTATTTATAATGTTTTGTACAATAAAAATAAGTCAATTTTTTTATTTTATATTTTAAATAGATATAATTGAGAATACAGGACATTAAAAATCTACTAACTGGTGTTATTTTGGCTTATAAATTCTGTATAATGGCACAAATGGAGATGAGAGGACAGGTGAAAGTTCACCTCAGGAGGCAGAGGAACATCTGTACGGGCTCCACACTCCAACAGACGCCGGACCGCCTCCACGTGAGCAGCTTTGATGGGCAGGAAAATGACGGGCATGGGGATGGTGGAGGCGTTCGGATCGGCCCCTCTGTCCAGAAGCAGCTTCATCGTAACCCATCGGTTCTGATGTCTGTCCAAAACGATCATAAATTACAAAACAACAACAAACACATCTGAACGATGAGGCTCTGATGGACCAGAACGGTACATAAATGCACTTACTGTGTCTTTAAAAAAGCTATTTTGTGCACCGTCTCCTGGCTGTCTGGAGAGGTCACCGTTTGCATCTGACACAACATCTCAGCGCTCTTCTGAAGGCTCTCCTCAGTGACGCTAACAGGAAAACTAGCTACAGAACGAGCCGAATCAAACTCAGACTCATCTGATCTACTGCTCTTCAACACGTCATCAGTTTCTATATCGTTCTTCCTCTCCCTCCAGGACACAGAACCCACCAGAATATTTTCATCAAAGACCTGAATAGATTTGGTCTCGTTTATATCTGAGAACTTGCTAACATTTGGTTCTAACTCTGATATGTCTTGTTCACGCTCATGCTGAGGAACGATATCTGCCTCAGGTTCCTCAAAGTTCTTGAGGTTCTCCGGATGATCAGGCCTAAGAACTATTTGGTCCTCATTTATTTTCTTGTGTTTGTTGGTTTGTTCATGAGCTTGAGGTTCCTCTGAGTTTTTGTGGCCTTTTGGTTCCCCAGGCTGAGGAACAACCTCATTTTCACTTATGTTTTCTTTGCTTTCTTCTGAAGCTTCAGGTTTCTCAGGATAAAGTCTTTGGTCGGCCTGGTTGGTCTGATTTGGTGTCTCAAATGTCTCTTCATTGCTTTCATCTTTGGATGCTCCTGTCATTGGATCTGAGAAGCATTCATCCGAGATGTTTTCTTGAGGGGTTTGGTGCTTGATCTTTAGTGTAACAGAGAGAAAGGGAGGAGTAAGAAATGGAGACAAGTTTTCTGGAAAATATGAGTAGTCTAGAATAACCAAACACCAGGTTTTTACAGTTTTTACCTGAAGCTCTGGGCTGAAGCTCTGGGGTGTTTTTTCAGCGAGGGTCTCGTGTAAAGACCGGAGTGGGTAGTAAAGCACATTACAAACAGCCAGAGCGGACATGCCCTCATCGTTTAACTGGTTAACATCTGCCCCGCTGTCCAACAGCAAGTGGATGACCTCATTGTGACCATTAACCTGCCATTTATTTGTGTATTAATATTTGCAGCACAAACACTCACGTTATATTGTAGCTGTTTCTCATTATTAAAAATGTCAGTATCTGCATTTTCTCATTTGTGCGGCGCATCCATGCAGATGTGAGAATAATAAGCCAATGCTGCCCTCTGCTGGTAAACCAACATTTTACTAAAATAATAAACGCGAACGTTTAAGTCAATGACAACTATTTCTTTTAATTCATTGACAGAAATTACAAGTATCTAATAAAAAACAAGTTTATTACAAATAAAACAACATGTAGCATTAAAACTTTCCAAGTACATTTTTAAACACAAAATTAAACCTACATTTATTTTGTCTTCATTTAGCTGGGTAGTGAAATGTTAGTGAAATGTTATGTAAATGTTAGTGACATGTTAGTGAAATGTTATTGTAATGTTATGTAAATGTTAGTGAAATGTTATGTAAATGTTAGTGAAATGTTATGTAAATGTTAGTGACATGTTAGTGAAATGTTATGTAAATGTTAGTGAAATGTTATGTAAATGTTAGTGACATGTAAATGAAATGTTATGTAAAGGTTGTACCGTGGCAGCAATGAGGGCCGTGTGTCCAGCAGCATCGCTGACATCAGGATGAACTCTTACATCTCTGAGCAGCTCAGAAACGGTCCGGAGGTCTCCGGCGGAGGCGGCTCTGATCAGTTTCTCTGAGCCGAGCTCAACAGAACCTTTGGGTCCAAACGGAGTTCTGCTCAAATTCAACACTGCAGCCACATTCCAGTCTAATGCCTCCATCTCAAACCTGGTACAACAGACAGACAGACAGACAGACAGACAGACAGATAGAGACATTTTAAAACATTTCTCTTTTAAAATATTTTTAACAACTTAAAATAACTTTTTAGATAAGCCACATATTAAAACACATTCTACTAATGTTACTGCAGCAACATTTATGACAATGTTGAGAGAACTTTTACAGAACATTCAGAGAACGTTCCCTGTTAGCTATACCTGTGTCTCTGAATGTGAGCGTTCATGCGCTGCTGTAAAGTCAACTCAGCTGTGGACCTCTTCTGTTCTTCTGTGCTGATGTCACGCCTGCCAAAAAAGTTCAGGTCCAGTTCCTGCCGCCGATGCCTGGGGAGGGGCAGGTGGTCCGAGTCCGTGGAGTAGCGCTCAATGCCCGGGGGCAGAACAAACCGCTCCTCATCTTCTGCTGGATCAGGGTTCAGAGATGAAGGTTTAACATCTTCATCCATCCTGGAGTCCATGCTGAGAAGTTGCGGTTGGACCAGAAGATGTTTGTCCTTCAGTCTGGCTACATGTTCTGGAAAGTCTCTGAGGGTAAATCCGCCCTCCAGGCTGGTACACAGACGCAGCAGCCTCTCTCTGTGCCAGATGCCCACGTCCTGCCGCCCACCGGGGTACGTCAGGACCCCCGGCCCAAACCGCTCATCAGATTTATACAGACCCTGTTCAGACGAGTGACACGGGGTTTATTTTAAAGTAACACACAGAATACAGGCCAGCTAACAATTTTAGGTAGTAAGAAAGTTTCCTTAAAGTTACATGTAAAAGGTTAAAGTTTGGCAAATAACAAATGATGTAGGAACGTTTAAAACGTCCAGCATAGCAATTTTAACAACTTGTATATATTATAATTGCTATAAAATATGTGTATATCCAATAATATAGGTTATATAACGATAAGAAAGTTTGGGCAACTATGAGACAACTTCAAGAAAACGTTAGCCAACGTTGTAAACACGTCACCTTAAAAACGGAACCGTCTGAGAAACCCTGGACCCCGTAACCCTCCTTACGGTTCAGATAAAACCTCCCGGTGAATCTGGACCCGTCCGGCCAGGAGTACACGCCGTTTCCATGGCGACAATCCCTAAAAAATGACCCTTTATAGAACTATAAAACAAACCAACCAACATAAGGTAACATTCAGGCAAACAAACACAATATTTGTATATACATACATTTACACATAAATATTTTCGCATAGCATGTAATAAAGTTTTATATAACATGCAAAATCATATAAAGCAAATTTATAAACATTAAAACTTAAAAATCATCTAATTAAAGGTATAAAGATAAAGTTTGCATGATCTATCTGTATTCCTTAGCATTGCATAAAAGTTTATAAATGACTTTAACTTTATTTTAGGACAGAGGGTTCAGGTCAGGGTCCCGTTACCTGTCCGTTCGCCCATGTAAAAACACCTGTGCCGTGTTTCAGGTTATGCAGAAATCCTCCCTCATATTTCGACCCGTCCGGCCATTCCTGCGTCCCGTTTCCATCCGGCTTTCCAAAACTGTCTTTTCCCGACATTCCCAGCCTTTTTCCCGATCCACCGACTCCTGGCTTCACCTCATCTCACGGTCACCGGTGCCATTTTACGACTTCGTAAGTTTGACCTCTTTGGAAACCAGACTGGGTGAACTGGTCCCAGTGGGTTTTGGTTTAACTTATGGTTAACTGTTGCCATGACGACCCCTGGTTATAGTCCCATTACGCGTCGTACATTTTGGTTTCCAGGCACCTGCCATGTAACCAAACCCACCTAGACGAGTTTTCTACTATACTAACTAACTATTACTATTATAACTAACCATAAAAATACGTGTCTGTCTTTTGTGCGTTTTGTTTTAAGTTAAAGTTACCGAGCAACCGATGCGTCCCAAAGGTCTCTCTCTCTCTCTCTCTCTCTCTCTGTTATGCAAACGCTCGTGCACGTCTGCAGTAATGCATGATTTATGAAATGCATTGCATAATACGTTTCCGAAACGTTAACCTGTAAACCTGTTTGCTGACCCATGTGACACCTGTCGTTCATTAACTGTGCAAAGGGCTCAGTGCGCGTGCACCTGACGCGCGTGACACTTGATGATCTTTATTAACATTCATTTAACATTGATGTGAACATTAGTGGTAAATGACAAATCATTACTTAACGCATTTGTAATGCTTTTACAAAAACAGGAAGTAACAAAAATGTTATTTTGAACGTCTTGGAAACATCCAGTTTTTCATATATATAGATATTATTTTTATAGGTAGTTCCTGATTCTGTAACGTTTTTAAAACATTGCAGTAACAACTTAGAAACATATTAACATATTAACATTTTTAATATGTGACATTAAACAGCCTGTATGTTTTGAAACACTGTTTTCATTTGGAGAATTTCGACACAAGTTTAAGGAAACATCTACATGGCCTTTTACAATTTCAAACAATGTCAAGTTCCACATTAAACAAGTATTTATTAAAATGTAGAAGTAAATTCAAATTCATGCCCACAGGCACAAAGCGACACTGACACATGCGGTCAAACTGGTTTAGCCGGATGACAGACTTGATAAAGACTCGGACGCAGAAAAGCAGAGACGCATGTTGTGTTCAAACAAACTCATGACAATACAAATGCGTCAATAAAAACAAACCACCCATGTTTATGTTTTAACTAGTAACCGGGTGCAAAGGGTGGTGGATTAAAGTACTCCAGCGGTAAGTCTCTACCGGTGCCCTCAGGAACGTCATGAGATGGTCCAGTCGAACAGTTTTCATGTTGCGTGAGACAGTGGTTCTCCATCGCCTGCCGAGAGCTCGAAGCCACGTTCTCCAAAGCAGAAACTGTCTCAGGCTCAGCGAAAATCTCCTCATACGTGTGACTGTCAGACTGGCTGTGTTTCTTTTTCAGCTTTCTCTTAATATTAACCAGGCTCTTGAGGGCAGGTTTGGGCTGCTGTTGGTGTTTTTGTGTTTTATCTTCAGCGGTGGTGTTGTGAGAGATCTGGTGTCTCTCAGGAGGTGTCTTCATCAGGCCTGGTGATCTGTCCACCTCCACTATGACTTGAGAATGAGCTGGCAGACAGTCCCGAGGGGGCAACTGCGGTGGGGTGTCTTGAATTGAAGTTGTGGAGATGTTACATATTGTTCTGGGTTTTGGAACCGGCTTTGCTGGGTGGTCCTGAAAAAAAAACCCAAGAACAACTTTTAACAAACATAAAACGGGTCATTATAACCTATCAGAATTTATATTATAAGTTACATTTATGCTTTATAAGTTACACTGAGTTACATTATAAGTTACAGTCATAATTTGTTACAGTATGAGTTACATTATAAGTTACAGTTACTGAATTCTGTAAACATTCATCTAACAAATGCAAAATAACACATGAAACTCAATTCAACCAGTTTTCAGTTTGATATTTGATAGTAATAATTGTACGTTACCGTGTTCTGTAGATTTGAAGAGGACAGTTCTGTCTCCAGGCAGGGATAAAGTCCGATGGCAGCACTTGTAGGCCGGGCAGGTGGAGTTAAGGTGGAGATATTTGAATGAGATGGAAGCTGTGTTTGTGTTGAACAATTCATCCGTGACGCCTGCTCAGTTTTTACATCTTTCCTCTGAGGAAAAAGCAGCTCGGCGTAGTTTGTCTGGTCAGCCTGTAAACAAACAAACATTGTTTAATATCTCAACGTCACAAGAGCTACACAATAGTTTTGACTAATGTTGATAGCAAACAAACACCGTCTCCTCAGCTAAACAATTGTAGCATGTGAGAATGTTTTCATTTCCATTTAGTAACAAAATCATCAAAAACTTTGGAAGTTTTACAAACATTTAAAATGTTTGGTTGTATAAACGTGAATGTTTTTAAAACATTTCACTAACTGCAGTTGGTTAGTTTATTGTGATATATATATATATATATATTTATTCTGATGTTTGGAAGGTTTTTGATAATCATATTTATCTCAGTTTATCTTTGAATGGTTGCTAAAAATATATTTCTACTTCAAATATTGTCATTAACAGGTCAAAAGCATCACAAAACGTTCATATATTTACAGTAATGTTGAAATGACCTGTTCACATGCCACGGTCAGCAGCTGACTGTACGGGGCAATTGGGGTTTTTCTGTGAAACGCCACCAGATCGTGAAGCGAGTCGTGATGTTTTTTCTCTCCTATTATCACATACTGGTTATCTGTCAACATGTCGATCATAAAATGTCTGCAGCGGTCGTCACCTCTAAAAAACACAAAAACAAACACACCTGCTGAAAAAACAGCTGAAAGCTTAGACGGCCAAACTGGTTTTAGCCAGTAGCTTGACCAGCTAAGACCAGCTTGACCAGCTAAGACCAGCTTCACCAGCTAAACAAAGTGACCAAAACCAGTCAGCTAAAACCTGCTAACCAGCTTAAACTGGTTTTAGTTGGTTTATCAATATGAAGCTCTTCAGACGGACAGTGTGCTTGTTTGATTCATGGATCATCTACTTGGGTAATTTCATCAACTTATGTAGTTAAGATAACAAAGCATGTTAAAACTAACTTACCGGTATGATAGTGTATATCCCACCCTGCTCTCACTAACCCGTATAAGGAAGTAACCGGGTGGCTTGGATATCAGTTTTTCCTCTGCAGTCCTGCGTCACAACAGAGATGTAAAGATTATCGGTCTGTTACGCTCACGGACGCTCAGAAACCTGATTTTTGTCTCAGTGTCTGTGATAAGATGAGATCAATCAACCCTATGAAGATTTATGCAGGTTACAAACCCTGTCTGCTGATTTTTGTTCTGTAATACAATCCAAGCTCTTACTTCCTGGAGATAACGCCGTGAAACCATTCTGGAACAATCCCGTTCTTTAAAACGCAGGACTCTGTGAACCAGCTGAAGGCTGCGTTACTGTGGTCATGGGATGAAAACGTGGCCATGACATCCAGTTAAAATTAACCTGGTGGAATAAGACACAAAATGTGTTTGTTTAGTTCATTTCACTACCAGTCTGGACAGACTCTGCTCACGCTGTCTTGTTATTATTACACAAGTCATCAAAACTATGAAAATACACAAACAGAATTATATCTTATGTATTATAAGTGAATATGATATTATATCTTTTAAACATATTCACAGGTTTGTGTGTACAGATTATCGGCCTGCATGTTTTAAACAGAATCCGATTACTGAGAGTTTTCACGTGTGTATTGTGTTTTGTTTTCTGTACTGTAGTGATAATAATAATAATAATATTGATTTAAAAATGTAGTGATGTTTTGTAAATACTGTAAATTAATAAGGAGGCACAATGTTTATTTCTTCACAAAACTCACGCATAAAAACAGACGCATATTAACATTTAATACGTGTATTAGCTTCAGAAATGATCTAATATATCGACATATCTGCGGTATTAGTTTATTATTAATGATTAACCCATTGCATGGTTTGACTAATGACGTCACGACTCGAACCCAGCGCTGCTCTGCTTTAAGTTTAAAATGCAAATATTTAAAGCAACACAATCGGACTGAATTAATGTCACATACAAAGAGACTAAATACATTACATTACCTGACATTGCATGCAACTAACCAACAAACGTTACAGTACGTTATAAAAACGTTTAGTTATGTTTCTTTTTGCGCAAGTAATGCGCAATGATCCAAGAACGTCCCAAAAACAAAAACGAGTGTAAATGAAATAAGCTCCATTATTTATTACCGTAAACGATGCGATAAAACGAGTGTTTGCATGTGATCTCTTACCTGTCCGGACGCCGGATCACTGAGCGCTGCGAGCTCACCTGTTCAAACCGGAGGGGCGTGGCCTCCGCAAGGTAAACAGGTAAAAACAGGAATAATAAATATGCACATGCTTTTAAAAGTCTAACATCAGTCACGTTTAAGGTAAAATAAAGCCCTTGTGGAAAATAATGATGTATTTACGGACGTGACCTGACGTTTCGGACAGGAAGTGAAACGCTGGTACCGCGTCATGAATATTAATTAGATCCTGATGACGTCGATCAACCGGATCGTTTGACTGGTCGGTGGCGTTTGTTAATTAATATTCATGAGCACAACCTCCAGGTATTATAATAAAATAAATTAAACTTTACGTTCAAAGCCAGCGCCAATGTGAATCAATTACCATATTTCTATAAACGCAATAATAATAGATAATTATATTAATACAAATATTAAGGCGTTTATTATAAAGACGTCACGCATGTCATTAATATTCATGAGCCACGCCTGCCCTGTATACAGGCAGGTATAGTTTCACTTTCGTTTAATGCAAAGCGGTCATATAACAAACTTTGTTTTGCGTTTTCTGAATAGATAAAAGCCAGAAAAACCATCTCACGTGAGAAATACACACACTGAGACTTTTCATACAAATTTATTACAGAGTCGAAAGGAAATTTGGGAGGCATCTTAAAACTCATCTGGCAGAAAAGCAACAACGCATTCACAGAAACTTCAAGGCTCAAACTTCTTTGGTCTTTAATTGGTCCTCATGTAGGTTATATTTGCAGTCATAACCCTGTACAAAAGACCTGTAGTGTTACCACAGTGAGATGGGGGGTAATACTATGGTACTGACATGGTACCATGGTACTGAATGCTTGGTGTATTTACGTGGTTCCCCAGGGTAACTCTAAAGAAGACCAATTTCTACGTAACCATTGCATTACCATGGTAAAACGTCGAAAACACCATAGCAATACAATGGTACTTTTTTTGTTAGTGTCAATCATCAAATTAAAAACAAATAAAGGCAATACAGAAACTCAAACATATATTTAAACATCAGAAACATCCACGAGGCCTAATTTTACACTTTCTATGGAATATGGGCTGCAGTACATTGTGTGGCCAAAAGATGGCGTACAAACATAAGACACTAAGCAGGGGAGTATATATGTGTGTCTTCATTTGATCACATTAATCTCAAATTCAAATGAACAGCTAAATATGTCACCTGTGTTAATACACACACTTGCCCTTCATTTGGTACAGAATTTATTACAACACAAGGTTGTTTCTAATGTATAAGGGGCGTCACCCGTAACCACTGTGTATGTTTAGCTAATTTTAAAGGTTTGGAAACAACACAGAGCTTGAGAAGGCAAACAAGCAAAAGAAATCTGGGACCGAGAAATGAGGCGACTTCTGTGAGAAAACAGGCTGGAATGAAGGAATGAATTGCGTTTGGGGGACGTATTGAAGACGTGGTTTTCTCTTGTGTTTCTTATAAGCTGTTGAGCTCTTGAAGTGTCTGATCCAAAACCTGATGCATGCCGAGGTTTTCTTCTTTAGCCGAAGACAGTTTTTCTAGGAAAAAAGACAAAAGGCATGTAAAATTATTACATGCTGTGCCAATGTATTTATACATTATATGCCCATAAAGTTGTTTAGTGTCGTGGTTTAGCGATTCATAACCACATAACTGCGTTACGAAGAAAATATAAAGATTAGATTGTGTTGTATCGGTCAGTGTTACATTTAAATAATGTTTCTATCACCAAACAAAGAGAACAAGAGTCAGTGGGTGTGATTTCAGATATATAATTGAAGCTGCAGTCCAGAACTTTTGACTCTCTGTCGCCATCTCTGTTTGAAACATAAAATTGTGAGTTGCTTTACGTTCTTCGAAGCCAAATTGACATTGATAGTTTAAAACAAAACAATTATGGATTGCAGCTTAAAATTATTCCTAATGCAAAAGAGTGTGAAGATTAGTAACATTACACAGAGCAAACCAGGGTGTAACACAATCTCACCTCACCTTTGTGGAATGCTTAGAAAAGCCTTGGAAAAGTGAGGAAAACCTTTACAAACATCTACACTTAACTTTGATTCAAACTATTTCACTTCTGGAAACTTAATAAAAATCTAAGATGAGCTTATGAAAACAGAAGAGAGTCTGAAATGAGACACTGAGAGGTTTTATTGAGACTAGCACAAGCACAGCACATGAAATACGTCAGAAATGAAGTTGTGAAGAGAAACAGCAAGAAGTCACTACAGGACTGAGATGGATCTACAAGGAGGTCATGTCATTGAGAGCATGGTCCAGCTCTTCTGAGATGGCTTTGTACTTCAGCTTCTGAGCATAGAGTTCATCTGAAGACGGCAGGAGAAGCAGGAAAGCAAAGGATGAGAGACAGACAGAAGCCACATGGAGGAGAAATGAGAACAGATGAGAGAGTTAATGGACATAGAAGATCTCATAAACGTGTGTTATGAAGCTCAGTCTGCCCAGCTAACATTTTCTGGTTGTAGGAACATTTTCCTAACTTTAAACACAATGTTTCCCTAATAAGTAAGAAAAACATTAAAAATGTTTTGAAAGTTCTAGGCAAACAGTTTTTATACATTGTATTAACATTAGTTCTTGGTTAATACAATGTCTAAGACAGTAACTTTCTTAAAACATTTATGATAAATGTGAAATATAACATTTAAAAAAACATTCTCTAATGCAAAACTCCCTAATGCAAAAAAACGTTCCCTGTTCGCTGGGAACAAACCTGCTGGTTAACTGGCAGTAAGGATCTAAGCAAATCATGGGAGTTAAAAGCAAATGAGGACATTAATGGCAATAAAATTTCCATCTGAGCCACAGAAGATACGGCTGCTAGCTTTTGCTAGACGTTCAGACTTTCATGAAGCAAATGCAAAGTCGAGTCGCTATAGGAGCGAAACTCTAGGAAACAGACATACTTTAATTCCCCAGGGACAGAAGCAATGCTAGACTCAAACCGACTCCGTTAAATCTCTCATACTCCACACAAAAACCTTCAGCATTTGAAACACAAACCCACTGAAACTCTAGCTTTAAAAACTAAATGGTGTTTGAAAAGGTTTTATGATGAACAAGATGGACAGTTAATTTATTTAATCTATCTTGACTATGAAGTAGCTAGTAACAAAAAATAGCAAATGACATTGAATCTATTTATTAGACTCCAAGTAAAAATAAGAGTTAAATTATGATTTTATCTGTTTTTTGACACAAATCATTCTTACTTAAGGAAGTTAATTGTCTAAAACCATCTGAATAAACTAATTTGATTCCATTTAAAACAGCGAAACAGTTTCAGTTGATTTCACACTGAGCTTGTGAGAAAGGAACTCATTTAACACAAAGGTGAAAAAGAAAATGCGTTCGTACCTTCCAGGTCATCAATGGATTTTTCCAGTTTGGCCACACTTCTCTCCGCAAACTCCGCACGGGTCTCAGCCTGACAGACACAACAGGGAAGAGAAAGAGAGAGTTAACACAGACATTCAGGAAAACATGAGCTGCTTATCTTTGACCTTATTATCGTTTCTCCACTTATTTACCTCCTTCAGCTTATCGCTAAGAACCTTTATTTCCTCCTCATACTTGTCTTCTTTTTCTGAGTACTGAATCACACACACACAGTTACAACAGAGTCACTTCACATTCTGCTTCACATTCCAGTTCACACTGAATTCACATGAAAATCAGATTGGAGAAAAGGGGTTTTCTTACTTTTTCTGCCTGAGCCTCTAAAGATTTAAGGTTGTTGGTAACATTTTTCAACTCCTCTTCTAAATCGCTAGCTTTGCTGAGGGCACACAAGCAGAAAGTCACAACGTGTTTCAGAAGCCCATCACAAAAATTGATGTTTTAGCTCTTTATTTGCTTGTTTTGAGACATGAATAGTCAGGTGGTACCATTCAGCGAGTTCAGCCCTCTCCTCGGTTCGTTCCAGCTCTCCCTCCAGAATCACCAGTTTACGGGCGACCTGCAGCAGAGTTCAGACGAGTTCAGACGAAGAGCTTCACACATCTGGAAGCTCTGGAGATCCTCCAGAATGTGACTCACCTCCTCGTACTTGCGGTCGGCCTCCTCAGCGATGTGTTTGGCCTCCTTCAGCTGCATCTCCTGGATCTCCATCTTCTCCTCGTCCTTCATGGCTCGGTTCTCGATAACCTTCATGCCTCTGGAGGTGAAACGGTTCAATTAAAGGCTTGAGTTCTGAGATAATTTTAGAGTTTGGCGTCATTCTAGAATCATTCATTCAGCTCCCACTCATGTATCTGGATTAAATCACTCCAGCTGACCTCTCGCTCTCGTCTGCCGCTTTCTCCGCCTCTTCCAGTTTCTGCAGTGCCGTCCCCAGCCTCTCCTGGGCCCGGTCCAGTTCCTCCTCCACCAGCTGAATTCTGCGGTTCAGCCCGGCCACATCGCCCTCAGCCTGATGACATAGGAAAGGTCAAAGGTTAATATGGACTATTAGCCCTGGTGTTGTAAAAGCTAGTACATAATTATATCCCAACCTTTGAAGTACGGCTAATGCTTTGGGATCGTAAAATAATGTTTAAATAACGTTTAATTAAAGGTTGTCATTCCTGTGAGAAAATAATAATGTGGGAACGATGATGTCATTTTAGCCCGAATACACTGTCAGCCACAAGCGAAACATTTTTGCACCCTTTACGACCACCACCCGTTGTGATTCAAACAAAGATTGGCCTCAAATTGAGCACAATGGTGCCTCTGTGCCCCTCGGTCTGTTTAAAGACACGTCACAACCAAACTACCCACTTACCGCTCTGATAATTGCGGTATAATTATGACAAATATCGCCGCAGCTCTCTAACAGCACGGGCGCTCAATTGAGCAGGCGTGCGATTCTGTCAGAACGGTAGGAAAACTGTCAGCCGGGACGGACGCAGGATCTGCGTTTAAGCTTTAAGAGTTTCTTGGAAAAAGGGATTGAGATGAGGAGAAAAAAACAAACTTAAACATAACGGATCAACCAGTTTCTGATGCGATCTCCTCAGTTTTGAGTGTGAACTGTTCCAAACCGGATTCAGGATTCACTTTGTAATGTAAACAGGAGCAGCAAAGATTAACATATTCATAGTCTGTCTTGATATAAAGCCAGAATTTAGTGTGATATCTAAACATATATTGAAAACACGGTGGCAGCATACAGATCTTTCAAAACTCACTATTATGTCCAAAATAACACCAGCATAATGTAAATTCAAACTGTTAGCCATCCTGTGATGAAAACTGTGCCTGAACAAACAGATTACGTTTTTCTCAATCGTGAAAAGCAGCAAGTCTTTTCATACGGCGTTTGAATAGCTGTTCAGTTGTTGAAATGAAAATGTTTCCTCATATTTAATTAAAGAATAACCACCGTTAACTTGTCTTTAAATGAAAACGTGTCAAAAAGTCAGGTATTATTAACCCGCTCCGAACACAGGAAAGCCACAATGAGGGACACAAAGAAAAAAACGCACAGGAAATGGACGCACTCCACTTCCTGTTCCTGCCCAGCGCTCAGGAAACTCCCTTTCCTCGCTCACAGAATTCTCTGGCACAGCCATATACGGTCAAATACAATCTGGGAAAAGCCTGGGGGTGGAAACTGAGGGAATTAAACAGCAATAATGGGCTAAAAGTCCAATGTAACCTTACATTATCAAAACCAAAAGGGCAGATAATGACATTTACAGCATGCAAACGCGGCCCTGAACAGTTTATCACATGTTAGTTCGACCTGAATGCTGCTATTTGGTCTATGTGACACACCACACCGCAAATTCCCACCACAAATGTCTGTTAACTCACCAAAACAGGCAGGAATTCACACAGAAGCTATCAGCTCTTGTTGTAAGACCACAGCGAGATAAAACTTAAATGTATTTTGTGCTATTGTGAAGAAATTACCCATTAGTTTTGTGTTCTCTTCTACAATGGACATGTTATGATCATGCATAACATTGAGCAAACATTCAGATAATCCTTATCAATACAATGACCTTTTCACAGACGGATACTATGAAAATAAGGTTTATCAGACCACAGTGAATGAAGTCTTGTCTCAGTGTACAGAAAGCAACACAATTAACGACACATTAAAACTGTAATAAAATTTGGTTACATTGGTTTCAAAGTGTTTCACAAAACTGAATGAAGACTTGAAGTCTGTTTTCTAACACGTTGGAAAATGTTAAGGCAACTTTAAGGACCATAATTAGTTGTCACAATTATTATGGCCACCCCAAAGAGGTCACAGGTCACATTAGTCCTGGTCAGGAATATGTTTCCCATGTCCATGACAGCCAAAACTTCATCAGCTGACTTTGAAAGTGGGTGAGAGAACGGTTAGATGAGATAAGCAGATGTTAAAACACTCTAAAGCTTGTATTGGCAGGTTCATATGAACACAATCTTCTCACATATTTGTCACAACCACTGAATGTAACTGGCAACTAATTCACAGCAAAAATAAGACAGAAAGACTAGCTGTTAGTCTTCAGACATTTGAGGACCCCAGTGGAGCTTCTAAAGAACTTTCAGCAGTGCCTGCATATCTGCATGATCTGAGGATGAGGAGGACCCACAGGAAGACAACATCCTGACCGGTTCCTCTGGGAGCTTCTGAGATCTGACATCCTTTCTGCCTCTTTCAAAAAGAGAAACCATCTCTAAAGCTCCAGTATTCATTGACTGTAAGATTGTAACGTTTGTAATCGGGTTTAAAACAGAGATTTATCACACGAGAGAGACAGGCTGTAGGTTATGGTGATATATCCATACAGCCACACAAGGGTCCCGCCGGAATGCCATAAAATTCCAGATAACGGAATGTTTATATCCCCCAGTGACTAGCCTGCTAACAGGGAACGTTCTCAGAGCGTTGGCTAGCGTTCTCCTAAAACGTTATCGCAGCAATGTTAACAGAACATGTCTTTAACATTAAATATCACAACAAAGAAACGTTATTCTGAAGTAGTTCGTTTTAAAAGCATTGGTGAAAAGTGATCGACTTAACATTCGTCTAACAACGTCTATAAAACCAGTTCCCAACCTTTTTAATGATTTTGGTACTTAAAGGAAACGTTACAGAAACGTTCTTACAACCTAAAGGTGTTAGCAGGGGTGTTTCAGAGTCTGTTCAAGCTGAAACAGTCATGATGGATGGATTGGGATAATGGGCGGATGAATGGATGAATGGATGAATTCAATCCTGTAAAGTTCAGGGCAAATCAATGAAGTACAAAGTACAAAATCAACACAACCAAACAAGACACAAGTGCTCATGCATTCAAACCACTTTAGTGTCTTAAAGAAATCAAGTCTTTTAATAACAAACACAGATATGAAAACAGACACAGTTTCAGATAAACACACCAAAGTCTCCAGACAGTCTGTAAGTCACAACACAACCAAACAACCACGAAACAACGCAAATGAAACCAAAGGGTGAAGCGACGCTCTTACTTTCTCGCGCATCTCGCGCTCATTGTCCAGCTCGCGCTGTAACGCGAGCGCGCGATCCTCCGCGTCGTCCGCCTGCTGCTGCAAACTCTGGATCTTCCTCTTCACCGCGTCCAGCGACGTCGCGCCCGTCATTTCAACGCCTTAACTTTGACGCCAAACGCAAACAAACGAGGGGAAGGGAAAGAAACGATGTAACGACGACAGCGCGAAATTGCAACAATAAATAGTTGCGTTTATACGGCGGTGGCGCAACTCGGAAAACGTCGCAAAATAGCGAAATTAAAACGCCCGTGCAATGAGCGAAACGAAGACGCCCGGGTTGTTTTTTTGCGTAAGTTTTTACCCCGATCGCTAAACGTCGCGTCTGATTCGCGGGCGCATCTGGAGCGACTGAATTTTGGGAGGCTGAACTTTTGCAGGGAAAAGTTACGATCCGGGGCGTGACGTCACCTCGCACCGGGCGGGGCGCGCCGCGATCCTTCTCGCTTCGGCCACGTTTTGTCCCAAATCCACGTCTGTCTCTTCCTGAGCTTTAAAACACAAAGTCCAGCTTAAGTCCCTTAAAACTTTTTTAAACTTTATTTACACGCTGTATGAAGTTACTGTGCATTTTTCTCACCCTGGCTGTTTGTATCATAAAGTGCATTTGCTAGTGGGAACTAATGCAGTTGATACTTCAACTTAAATTGTTTTAAATAGTTTTAACTTAAGTAAAACTAGTTTTAAACGTTGCACATTTTAGGAGCAAAACATGTTATACAGGATAAAACCTGTTTCATTTTTATACCCAAGACCTGATTTTAGTGAGACGTGCGACTGGACCCAGTGAATATTCCCGTCCGGACACGCTACACGCCGAATCTGGTGTGATTTTGACCCAGAGACGAGGCAGATTTCATTAGTCACAGGAGTGTGGCTCTCTCTGTTTTCCTTCCCTGCATTCCCTGCATTCCTGGGCTGTTCCATGGTAACCGTAGGCCTGTCTCCCCTGCGTTCCTCCGGTTTATCAGTAACAGACCTCAGAAATCCCGGTTAACTCATTCTGAAAAGTCGCCTGCGCTGAAGCTTGTCAGTTTTACATTTTTTGGCATTCTGAATAAAGATGTATGTTTAGTTTACGGTTTTAAATAACATTTGATGCATGTTAAGAACAGCTGCTTTATCCAAAACCATCAGGTCACTCAGTTCAGTCTGTGTAAAACTACAACCTTGTACAGGAAATTGTTCAGGACAAATTCCACAAGAACATTCGCTGCTAAACCGGGTTTCACAATATCACAGGAAGCCCAAGTGAATCTTCCCCATGCTGGATTTGTTACGAATTCACAAACAACCTACTGGCCCCCCAGCTTCCTTCTGAAACTATGCGCTCATTTCCTCTGAGGTCACGGCGGGAGAAACGTGAGGTTGTTGGGAAGAGGATGGGATGTTCCAGGTGTGATTACAACTAACACACATCTGCAAACACAGATTTTCCAGCCCAAACCGGTTCCAACAGGTGGTGTCCATTTACATCACCCTAATCCTTATATTACTTTAATTCAGTGGAGCTCAAAATGGCTCCATTTGTTGTGGTGAGAAACATCTTTAAATGGCGAGATGTTGGACTTTTCCAAGTGATTTACGTTTTCTCTTGTGTTGACATGTTTTACTGATGTAAAGCTTTTATTGCCATATAAAGCCTCTTTGTAACACTTTAAACTGTCATAAACCAGCAAGTGGCGTTAGTTTCATTAGAACGTTGTGGAGATGTTGTGGAGATGTTGTGGAGAACTTTCAGGTGCGGCCCTAAATACATGTGAGACCAACAGGAAGTGACAGGAAGTACAAACATCATAACAAAGCCCTCGAACTCTGGACCGGGGGAACGACACGGTTTGTTCTGACTTACATCAGCGGCGTTTTTCTCAGAGAGTTCCAGTTTCTCCTGAGCGTCTTTCAGAGATTCTGAATATTTGTCCAGTTCATCTTCAGTCTGTTTGAGTTTCTTCTGCAAACTCATCAACTCATCCTCCACCTGCGCCAGAGAAACACACGTTTAACAACATTAAAACAACGTTCTCACAATGTCAAATGTCATTAAACAAACATTATAAGAATTAATCATTTAATAATTTTAATTAATGATTTTAATAAAGTAAAACATGTTTATGATTCATATTATGCTTTGTTTTTTGTGATATTTGTTAGTTATGTATAGTTAATGCTTATTGTTGATTATTGATTATGTATTGATTGTGTATTTATTTTGATTATTAATTACTAAGGCCATAATATTTTATTGATTGTTCTTCAGATATTGTACAGCGTTAAACAGACATTATACTGGTTCTCAGACTGGTGTGAACGTCAGATAACTGGTTTTAATTTTAGTCACTAGCCGACAGCTAGTTCACAAACACTTTGCACAATCTGTGGTTATCAGTTTAGCTGTGCTTGTGAGGGTCCTAAGAGGGTCCGCTAGAATCTCTTCTATTTATAACCGTCAGCGTTTGTGACTGGAGCAACAAATCCTGATGGATTCATCTGTCATAAGATAATGTTCAGTTACTGAGTCTGTCGTCCGTTAGCAAACAATAAGTCTCAGTGTTTTCCAGACTGACTTCCCAGAATTCCTCTGGGATGGAGCAGTTAGCAAAACACAAACACTGCACCACAAAACCATTGATGAATGAGGGATTTACATAATTATGGTCTGATCTTCATGACAGAAAACATAATGTTAGAAATGTTAATCTCATATTGTATAACGTGCCATTAAATCTATTTAAATATTTGGGAAATAATGATGCCAAAACAATTTATATTTTCCCATAAGTGCCCAAATACTTTATTATTTTGACCAGTATGTATTGTTTTATCATCCAGTGTTTTGTTTTAAAGTAGATTTGAGGTATTATGAAATATATCTCAATATATACCACTTAATATAATATATACCCCTTGTTTTGGCATTTTGTTATGAAATGTATATTTTAATTTCATATGTGTATTTTCTAAAGTCTATCCTAATTCTTCTGGGGCTACAGTAACTCTCCTTCATCATACAAAAATATCTGTTGTTCAGGTATGTAGCTCTTAAATTACAAAATTAGATTGTGTTTATCCTTTACAGATGTTAAAACTTCATCTCTAAGTTGCTCATGAGATTCCAGCTGAACTGGATTCAAATCCACATTCCGTTTACACTCAATCTGAATTGATGCTTGAATCTGGATTAACCCGTACCTGCTTGCATTTGTCCTCTGCTGCCTTCTTGTCCGTCTCGGCCTGCTCGGCCCGGTCGATGGCGTTCTCCTTGTCCAGTTTCAGCATCTGCATCTTCTTCTTGATAGCCTCCATGGTTGCAGGTTGATGGAGGTTCTTGGTTCTTCTGGTAAGAGATGGACGGGAGACGAAGCTGGAGTTTCAGCAGAGCGGAGGAATGCAGCTGAGATCTGCCCACAGTGTTGGACGTTCTACATAACCCGACCCAAACCCGTCATACACACACACAAACACTGACTCCCCCTCCGCTCTTCATATCTAAGCACTTGAGAAAAGGCACAGCCTGATCCAGACTCACTGCACTTCTCCTTATTTGGACTGGCACGTATTGTTTTTAAAAAAAGAAGAGGTGAAAAAATAGACCTTCCTGGTTTAACCCCATCACTGAGTTTAAGAGTAAAAGAGTCATTTTAAACAGGTTAAGACATTTTACCTGGTTAACTGATGAGGGTTTGATTTGCTTGAAACATATTTTTTTAAGACTTCCATCATGTTCATAAAACACAGAAAATGAACTTGAAAATGAAATGAAAAAGTTCAACTATCATGGAGTCTAAAAAGTCTAAAAGATGCCACCTAGCAACCAGTTAGCAACCATTTAGAACACCCTAGGAACCACACAGCAACACCCTAGCAACCATTCAGAACACTTTTAGGAACCACACAGCAACACCCTAGCAACCACTCAAAACACCCTAGAAACCAAATAGCAACACCCTAGCAACCATTCAAAACATCTTAGGAAGCACATAGCAACACCCTAGCAACCAGTCTCAGCGCACAACTAATTTGTATGTAATGGCATTACTCTGTTCATTAAAAAAATCAAAGAATACAAAGAATAATTGATATAGAGTTAAACTTACACCTGCATCACAAAGAAAATACAGTTTTTTCACACTCATGTTCAGTTAAATCTGAACCGCACACTGAAGTTCTAATGGTCAAACGTTTGGGTCCATCTGAGGGTTCTGGTACCGACAGCTGTGTGGAATGCAGAACTTCTGACTGGACTCTGGGTTCTTTTAACTGGTTTTGGACACAAGCCTTTCCGTTACAAATGTGCTTATGAAAGCTGCCCATGGTTTTGTCAACCGCAAGAAACTATTTCTAGTGCTGCAAAATAGTCTTCAGCTAACATGAGATGTTCTCAAACTTTGGTTATTTAAAAACGTTAGCAGAACTCTTTTTAACGTTACGTTTCATATATCAAACACTTTATTCTTAAATTGTTAGTGGAGCGTTTTAAAAACATATTTAAACAGGTATGAATAATGTTCTTAGCAAGCGATAATGTTGAGACAACGTCTAAAAAACTGTTTGTTTTGAACATTCCTTCAGCATTGCATTCTTTTGCAAGCCCACATTTCACACAATTTCCACGACACGTTTGTGTGACATTCTAACGTGAGGGAGCATAAATTCAACACCTGGGTGTTAAAACCATCGCCTCTCACTGCGTGTTTCACAGACGCATCATCTGACAGACAAATGACGCGTTCTCCAAAACACCTGGATGAACGTTCTGACAACATTGTTCAACACCTGTGATCCAGACAAACAGAGCCCTCATGTCTGGTTATGACATCACACCGTTCACAGATGTTTGGCACCTGTCTGCCAGTCAGATGAGCCCATGGGCCGCAGGAAATGACATCATGCGCTTGGCTGTCGTTCAGGATTACTCGTGACTGCTTCATTTCAAAGGCAGCTTAAAGTGTGTCATGTTATTTGGCAGCGACCCATGGCGGTGGAGTTTTAACGGACGAACGTAACACAAAGTGAACTTTGTGAGTCTGGTTAATGGACAGGGAACGGGGAACGCTCTAACAATGTTGCTAGGGAACATTTCCAGAATTTTGGGTAACTTTCTCTAAAAGTTTGTCTGAAAGGCATCCAAAAAGTTAGTAAGGCTTGTATAGTTCAAAACAACACAGAAATGTTACAGAAATGTTCTTACCACCCAAACTGTTAACTCTGTCACGTTTTGTATCACACTGTTCAGCTAAAAAACTTTTCTGTTTTGTTTAAAGACCGTTTGATAACTCAGGGTGTATCTGTGTTTAGATTTTGTTTGTTTACTTAAAACCATCATTGTTTTTGTGCCAATAAAAAACCTGTCGGGTTAGACTGTAAGTGACTTTATATTTAGCTTCACTGCTTTTTGTTAGTGGTTTGCAACTGGACACTTTTCCAAAAGAGTAAAACACACAACTTGTGTGTGAGTGTGTGTGTGTGTGTGTTCATCTTAACATTTAGAAGAAGTGTGTGTGTGTGTTCATCTTAACATTTAGAAGAAGTGTGTGTTGTATGTGTGTGTGTGTGTGTGTGTGTGTGTGTGTTCATCTTAACATTTAGAAGAAGTGTGTGTGTGTGTGTGTGTGTGTGTGTGTGTGTGTGTTCATCTTAACATTTAGAAGAAGTGTGTGTTGTGTGTGTGTGTGTGTGTGTGTGTGTGTGTGTGTGTGAAAACAAACTCACTGCTGAAGATAAGACAGAAGCAGAGGCTCCGCCCACAGGAAGCTGGAGCTCAACTCAGCATCACCTTATATGGTAAAAATTCCCCAAACCGCTGCCCAGCTGTCCTGGGAATAGTTTTAAGATGGAACTGGATTTAAAGAAACAGGAGCTTGGAGAACACATCCTGATTTAACACTAAACCACAATCGGCCCAAAATATAAACGTTTAATGTTTTTATTTGTAAAACCTCTAAATAAAGTTCAACAGCACAACACTTCATAAGTTAAAACGTCAGAAATGTTGTAGTTCTTCACTATATAATTTAATGTCTTTGGTGGCAATTTCCTGTAAAACAGTATTAATTGCTATCATTTAACAAACTATTTCATATAAAGACTAACTTTAACATATCTGGACACATTTCAGCCTGTTGGAAAAGCACTAGTTCAGTCAGATGCACTAGTTTACATTAGTAACCCACTGTGGTTTTATTCAGATACTGATTAAAATGTGTTTTACTAAGAATTACTAATAAACACAGTTTTGTAAGGCTGTTGTCTACAGTTATACTAATATTTAGCATTGGTGTCATGGCGCCCCCTAGTGGTGGAAATACTGGTATTGCAGACAGATGATTTCTGTCATTCTCTCATGCATTTAAAGGTATAATCCACAACTTTCTCTGTTAGCTCTTCATTTGACCAACATACATAAAGTTTGTAACCTGCATGTTTTAAACATAGATGGCGACAAAGTTTACAGATTTAACACACAAATAATAATAACAGTGGCTGTAAAAACATCATCAAATCTTTTGTGACAAATCACAATGCAAAATCAACTTTAGACAGAATGACAGCCTCGGTCATCATTCATTTTAACTATATAAAATTAAAACTTTAACATCTCGATCAAAACTGACCTTTTACATTCAGTGTGTGTAGTTTGTACATCTGATGTCGGAGACCACAGACACACACACAAACACACACACACACACACGCACACAGAGACACACACACACAAGCACAAACACACACGCACACAGAGACAGACAGACACACACACACACAGACAGACAGACAGACACACACACACACACATATAGACACACACACTCACACACACACAGAC
>JBAJNP010001468.1:0-61333 GCA_036877545.1 Yasuhikotakia modesta
ATATAAACTTACAGTATACATATATATAGTATATAATATACAGTGCATTAAAGGTGACTTATCAGATTGTTCAGGGAATCAAACCCTTAATTTTAACACTGATCATTCTCTACAAATTAAGATACATAAGTATCTGTTTAAATCAGCCATTCAAATCAATGTTTCTTTGTGTTTTAAAAAGATGCTATTTTTACCTATTTTTAAAAGATGCTGGATGAGAATAAATTACGCATTACAATTCAAAAAATAAAACACATCTGTGAGTAGATCATACATAACAGGGAAAGAGTTTGATGTTCCTGTAGCTCGGTTGGGAGTATTGTACAGTATTAGTCTCAGTTTGCAGCACGATGGTTTAGGATTTGAATCCCAGTGAACATACATGGTAATAATGTGTAAAAATTAAACACGCTATATGTTGATTTGGATAAAAGCGTTTGTCAAATACATATAAATGTAGGCTATGCATAAAACAAAGAGTAAATTGTTACATGTGGGACATTTAAGCTTATATGATGTTGTTTAAATAATAAACAAATTAAAGCTGCCATGTGATCGAAGTATGTTATTATATTGGGTGTATTTGTTGGCCTAAGATTGTAATTTACTACAGTAAGCCCAAATACAAAAAATGTCCCACATTAGGACAATCCACCCTAACTACTGTCTGACCTTTGGTGACCTTATGCTATGCTAATACAACTTTTGAAGACTGAATTTGTCCTTTTGTACAAAAACCTTTAGTCAAATCATCAAACCATGTTTTTCACACAGCGGTTGATGTAATGATGCATAATTTATACTCAATAGGAATTATTCTGTAAAATGTGTCACTTTTTTCAGCTTATGCAAGAAATCATCAGTTTAGAAATCTCAGTTAATGTGATTCATCAACAATCCTCATTCTGCTGTAATTATTACAGAAAGACATTCAATGGCCATTAACTGGTCAACCAACATACTGCTTTATTCTTTTAATTCTGCTTACAACAAATCTCTTTAATAACTGTGATGTTTACAACCTCTGTCAGGAGTCTTTTAAAGGCCATATAAAGGAAAAAGATGCCTTTGCTTATTGTTTTACTTAATGGTCTAAAATGTTCAAAACGCTCTTCTGGCAGAAATGATGCAAGTAGGTGTGAGTCTGAAGGAAACAGAATAACAGCCAAACTGAAACTTTCAAACCAGCTCTGAGACAAAAATCAAAGCAATTAAAAACAATGATTCTGTGACTTTTTGGACTCTAACATAATATGTTAAATGCTTCTGGAATTGAAGTTGACAGCTTGGCACTTTTTTGCTTGGCTTATTAATATATTACACCATAACCAAAATGTAATGTCTCTGCAAACAGAATCTCTTTCTTAACAGTTCAGAATCATTCAGGTTCAGAATCTCATACATTTGTTTTTTGCTTTTTCAAACCTATTGCTTGGCAATATAAGCAGACATAGGATGCTAATGTTGTTTTGTAACCTTATCTCTGAATGGGTGGGAGATGAAGGAATAATAAAGTTAATATTGGAGATATAAATCAATGGGAGCAGTCTCCGGTTCTAAGGCCATCACCTGAGGTAACACTGTGAAGTACAAGGGGACTGTATAATGTGAAAGAGTATCCCTATTTCATAACCAATACCCTTCTGCAAACAATCAGCTGTAACTTAATATAAAATCATAAACATCATATACTAGGAGGCCAGAGCACACATGAGCAATAAATGTTTTAGTTCAATAGTTACATGCAACATGTTGGGTTCATGTGTGCTGCATGTGTGCTTTGTATTCTCACTGGGAGAAAAACAGCATAGTTTTATTACAATGGTTATTTTAGTGCACGTTGTGTTCTTTATAAAAAACGTTATTTAAGAATGTAGGATATCATGACATGTGACATAAAGCTGCGCTCTGACGTGTGCACGCGACATGAATAATGTGTCCTGCCAGGAGATGTCACTGTCGCGTGACGTCTACAACAGCCACAACTTCAGTGAATAGTTACTTGTGAAAAACTGTTTTTATTTACTCATGCATTACACACTTTTTGCTAAACGTTTTAAACTTAAGCTTTTTAAATCTGCATGATAGCAACTGAAATACAAAGAGGCTTAAGGGATGCGTTAAAACAACTCATATGTTTCTCTCTGAAATGCATCCAGACGTTTAATCTCAGTGCAGAAAGCTAGCGATGCATGTAAACGTAAAGCACAGAGAACGGCCAGATCACTGCCCACTTTACCTTCAAATGAAAAGTAAGAAACCTAAATGCGCTCAAAGAAGCGTGTTTTTATTTGGTGGCATTTCCATGACTATAGAAATGACCCCCGTTATACAGAAAGGATGTTACTGCGTTTAATGCATGTCTGTTAAGCGTCAGAGCGTCTAAGACGCGCGTAATGTGACCGTCATGAGCTGAATAGATCTGATGGCATTGGAAGGAATTGAGGCGCTAGGTTGGGTTTACAAGCCGGGCGCTGCGTTGTTGAGAAGACCACGTATCGTTTCAAGTATTTTGCGGAGTTTTCATATGGGAGCGATGTTTTATACGGATGGTAAAGAGGTTTGTCGTATGTAATAGTTTGTTTATTATAGTGTTCGTTATATATACTTTGTTTCATTTCGGGAACAATTCTGGACTTGGTAAAAAGCCACTTTTTATCCGAGGAAATACCGACTATAGCGATCATTTTCAAGCGTTCCCGTCCCGTCCATTGCGGAACTTCAGACTAAAGCATCTGCGAGAAAACAGAAACCATTTACTAGTTACAAATGATATGCAGAAAACTATAACATGTTTGCGCGCAGTTCTGTGACCCTGTAGCTCAACTGGAAGCGCGTTGTGTTAGCAGCTTAAAAGCTGTGGGTTCGAGTCCCGGAGGAACTTGCGCACCGCTGAAAACGCCTAACGCTAAAGCGTCTGCCAAACGGGTAGATGTCAGCCAGTAACGGGTAGATGTAGACCAGTGACGTTTTGTAGATTACGAGCAGTCAGGATCCGTGTCCCGTATAAAGGAAGACACTGGCACGTTTCCGGCGCTTCGCCCATTCACGGAATTAGTTTGAATGAACATCTACGGATAAAAGGAAACACGGTCCGCGTCGTGTGGATTACCGACAGAGAAACGCGTGGGAATCGAGACGTGAACCGGATACCCGTAACTTTTCTCTCCTAAAGGCTGCTGTTAGAGATTTAGCTTTCGGTCGCTGTCTGTTTTAACTCTAAACTGGTTTAGTATGCCGTGATGGACGTGAGATCGCTGGACAAAGTTCACCAGTCTAACCATCACAGCGTTTCTCTTTGGGAATCGCTCGCTGGACTGTAGACGCCGGACGGGAGATTTTTTAAGGAGCGCCTTTGTTTATTATCGCAAAAGGGATTTTATTTGTGGAAACTACGATGTCCGCTATGCGGTCTTGGATGGAAACTCTGTTGCTTTGTATGTTCATTTCAGATGGTAAGTCTGTCCTCCCCGGATAATAACGTACTTGTTAACCAAGTTCACGTTTGGATGAAGTGTACGGCTGCAGTAGTGGATTTGATATGTTTGGATGTTGATGTTTGTTGGCGTGTTATGTTGTAATTCCACACGTATACACTGAAATATAAACTTAGACGTGCCAACCAACATACTTTATGTTTGGGGTTTGTGATGCTGCAGGTCTTGATGTGTAAGATAAGCGTCTTACTCGCCGTTGTGACACATGCGTTCTGTGCGTTCCGTGCGTTCTCTCAAGTGAACGCGTTTAATTCAAACTGCCCACAAGGTGGGAGCATGACTAAAGCTTGAGACAAAACATTCCCTCTTAAAAAGTGAAATTCAATTGAGGATCGCGTTAACGTCGCTTTCTATGTGTCAGAATAACGCTGTTTATTCCCGTAGCAATAGTTTGAATGGCGTGTTGTTTTAAAAGTTGAAAATGTTTCATGTATTACGGAGCTTCTTCTCCGGGTGTCTATGTACTGGCAGGCAGTACAGAAGAGATACGTATTTTAACTTGTTCTCTATCTTTATTTAGCATAAAAACATCATTTGCCTTCATGAAACCTTCTTCTGACTGGATCACTGTGGCTTTCATCTATAGAATTTCACATAAGCTTAATTATGTGAAATGACAGATTTTCACTTATTGAAATGTTGTGGTTTGCATTGTTTGCATTGTTTGTATGATGCTTACCCTAAACATAAAGAAGACAGGGATGGTCAGACTTGCCCATAATGTCACATGTCAGGTGCTGTCCGATACAATGTTATGTTGATGTGTTGCTCCAATTCATCTCTCGAGTACTAGTATGTCTCCTCAGCTCCTCAGAAAACCTCTCGCACCTGCGAGGACATCAGCTTCAGTGCTTTAAATGTTAGACTTGTGTGTGTCTCTACACCCTGGTGGAAGACAAACCTGAAATTATGGCTGACAGCAGTTCCTATTGAGTTCTGATGTGGACGTGACTCATCTATTTCAGTTCAGGTTTTAGTGGTAACACTGTACGATATCTGCCTTTAATAACATTAGCAAACTTTTTTATGTAGTTAAAGTAGTTGAATGAGTCGGTTAACTTTTTTTACAGCCATGCCCTCGTCTCTTTACAACACTGTGTTGTCCCACAAAGAAATGTATTGTTTGTTTAGTGCAAATAGATTCATAAAAAGGTATGTTTCTGTCAGTTAATTCAATAGAACCAATGAACCAGAAAAAACATTTTTAATTTTTAACCCTTGTACCCTTACTGTACATTTATGGACCAAAGGGAACCGCTGACTGTTGAGTGAAAACCCTCAGCTTATTTAAAAACTGTTGGGTTAATTTAACTTGATACTAAATTGGTGTATTCAGAAGTCTAATAACAGTCTCTTTATAGTAAATATACTGAATGCAGTTAAATGTATTTTACAAACTAGCCTTGCAATGACATTTTGAGGATTTTGTTATGGGGGAATTCTAATAGAATGGGATAAAATAATAATAGAGACTATACACTCAGTTAAAGTTCTTTACATTTTTCTTTAGCATGTCTACTGAACCAGTTAAAACTATTTCAATTTACTGTTGTGAGCCCTGGTTATGGGCCCACCTTACAGCAACCACTGCTCACTGCTATGCCACTGGCCCTGTTTTTATCTGCTGCTTGACAGACTTGAGAACATTTGCACAGTTAACCTGGAACTAACAAGAKTTTTTATGAGGACCTAGAATTGTGTGACAAAAGTAAATGAAAAACAAATGTGTGGGTAATGTCATTTTGAACCTGAGCCAGACAAACGTGAGAAAATGGTTCGTTTTTAATGAAACACATCTGTTTAATATAACATTGCCTTTAATCATTGCTGTGTTCAAGAGCATTTTATTTAACTCTTGGCTCACACATGCACTTATTATAGTTGGAATGTAGAGAGTGCCATGGCACATCATTGTGTAATGTAGTGATAGCATTAGCAAGTACCTGCTGCAAAAGTTAACCTTTGATTCACAGTGAAAGGCAGCTTTGTGAAGTGGTGCTTCCTACAGATTTGACTTGACTGAAGACCTGAGGGCATAATGGATTTTAATAGGAAAGACTTCCACTTGTTTACATTCACTGCACATTGCCCTTTGAGTTAAAGACCTTGCGGTGGCAAACGCTGCAGTTGTCTACAGCACCTGGATGGCCACATCCTGTTCACTGTAGTTCTTTGAAGGGTAAGTCTAATAGCATGAGATGGGTGTACTCTACCATCATTAAAACATCCTCTGAGTTTGAAGTTGACCCTTTGTCATGCAAGATAAATGGCGTCTCGCCAGGCGTCCCGTCTGTGTGACCCATCTGTCTACCAATCAGACCTGTGAGGAAAAGAGCACTTGTACTTGTCTCAGGGTTTGGTACCTACTGGTCCATTCATCACTTAAAGCCTTCATCACACTCAGTGGTTGTGCTCACACAGCAGTTGCAAAATATGGTTCTGTTCACACACTGTCAGATTTTAAACCAGATTCCTTAAATGAACCGACTCCCTCAAAGTTTACACAATTACATCTTACAGAGTGAGTTCTGGAAAGCTGTAGTGTGTGAACAGAATCAGAACTGGGTTGGTTATGTATCATGTCATCCAATGGCAGAGCTACTCTCACAACACACACAAAGATTTCAGTAAGTTGTAAACAGTGATGGTGATGGATTTTAGGTCTTATCGCTGTATTACACTCCCACTCATGATCTGTTTGTCCGTCTGTCTTGTTTCAAGCCTGTTGTCCATTCATCCACTATTTATTTAAATACATTGATTTAATTATAGTTATAAATGATGTTGCACAACCAGGACACATGGACACAAAGAGTCACATGAGCTAATGGCTGGGAGAATCACAACCAGAAAAATCTCAGAAATTGCAGGGATGTGGAAAAACTGTGACAAACAGGCAAGACTGGCATTCCAGCATCTAGTGTGGTTTGTGTTGGAGCGGCTCCTGCTTTAATAAGACTGCAGCTATGATTAAAGGGCTGTGTCAGGGAACTATAACCTGTATTTCCTTCTCTTGTTTCAAGCCGGTTGTTTTGTGCCTCCCAGCTGCAGGATTAGTGTCTTCAAAAAGGAAGCTTACGCTTAAGAAAATCTTCTGTAGCTTCAGGAAAATGAGGTGGATGTGAGATGCACATTTCTCTGTGAAGCTATTAATTAGTTGACTAGAAGAATGTTCTGCGACAGAAACAAATAAATAGCTAAGAAAAATGGCTCTTCTGAGTAGAATTACCATTATCCCCAACTACTGTAGAGCAGGACTGCCTGGTATGATGTCAGCTAGTAGAGGTTTCACCATTTATATACCCTGGTAGACATAATTGCATGGCTATTATTGGGCAGGACTGGTATAATATGAAAAATACAGACCGTGATTCGTTCCAAACAAGACAAGATGAGGTAGAACTTATTTGGTAGCTTGTTTGGTAGCTCATGCTGATTGAACATGACATTAATAGAGAATTCAATTAATTTGCAAGTACTTGTGCATGGATTTCTGTTATTTACAATAGCTTCACACCGTGGCTTATCCAGTCAGAATTTAGAGTCTGAACTGTCATTTGATTTTCATTTGGTTTGGTCAAATTTGGATTTTCATTTGGTTTGGTCAAATCATTTTCAAGTATTTCATTTACTGGGTTATTGGGATGGGTGTTCGATTTTGAAATATTGATATAAACAATCTGATGTTGTGTTGGGATCATTGATCCTCAAAAGAAAAGCTGGATCGATATTTTTGTAGCTAATGATTTTATTATTTATTAGCATAGAACTGAAAGTGTATCATAAGATCCAATTGGAAAAGTGTTACAGCGGAAAAAATAAGAGCTTTGTGATGGTGCTTGATTTTAGTCTTAGTTACTTCACAATAAAAAGAAATAAAGCTAAAGTTATCAGTTATTATAATATATACGTGTGACACTTATTTAAAGGTTTGGCATTATAGTTGAAGTAGTTGATCTCTCTGTTTGCAGTTTAGACCCATTACATAATGCTAAACGACTGCAATCACCCGATTAAAATGAAATGCATAAGAGAGATATTAATAGAGGTGATGCAGCAGCCCAGTTGGGATCAGAATTAGTGGTATCATCTATATACCTATTGAATTATACAAAATGAGGCATTACCACAGGGTTTAAAATACATTTCCAGCAACAAAAAATGATACATGACTAATACTGTCATGTAACGATTTGTCACACCACCCACTTTAAAGGTGCAGATGATTTGGGTTCATGTAAACCCACAGCCTGCATACATGTGCTGTATTTTAAAAAGAAAATCACCAGCCTGTTTATGTCACAACTGAAACAGTAACTTAACACTTATTCATTATTAAACTGCTTGTTGTTAAACAGGTTGACATGGTTGGAAATGTTGATCTAAAGACCAAATGTTTTCACCATGAGTTCTTTGGCTGCATATTGGAGACTGCATGTGCTCTGATCACGGCAGCTGAAGAAATATGGCCAGATTTTTGCCTTCCAGCATTTCTTGGCTGTTCACGTGTTTTTCCCTCCCTCCGTATCTGCCGCTTTAACTCCATTTCTCATGTACAACAAATCTGCAGAAGTCACACATTCTCTCAGTGCTCTTGTGTTGCAGGCCAACAAGCATCCTCTCAGCCTCTGCTCTTTGTGTCTTTGCTATTTGTATCCCTGTTGCTGCTGTATATTGGCCCAAAGTCTGGCATGAGGCTTTAACAACCCTGAGTCAGCCCAGGCCTCTCATTAGAAAAGCAGATTGCACCCCAGGTATGCAAATCAGCACTCTAGGGCTGACAGGGCAGTAAAGCCTCTTTCTGCTCTGTGGTTCCTCTTCTAATTGAACCAAACCTGCGGCGGGAGAGATGATGGGGTGACCAGAGCTCACTGGGTCATTGAAGTCTTAGCATGACTCATTAGTCTTTCTGCCGGTCACTGGTGTACACAGTCTCTCTGCTGTTTCTTGCCTGCTTTGAAGCACAGATGTGGCTACGCAACAGTTGTAAAGTATATTTTTACAGATATAATATATACACGTATATGTAGCTCACATAATGCACAGTGGTATTTAAGAAGATTGCCTAGCTGTACTTCTTGATTTAACTGCTAGGGCTGGGTGTAGCTGAAGCTGTTAAGCCAATGATAAGTGGGTATTAACATTACATTTACTTTTAACATTCTTGGATTCTTGTGGAGTGAAATTCTTAGTATTAAACAGGTAATTTGTATTGTTACCATGCATCCTAGACCTTCATATGCAAATTAGATCTGTTATTATTTGATTTCTGTCTGAATGCATATTTCACACTATCATTAAACATACATGTAGGTATTTAAGTTGCTATATACCTACAGTATATAGGCATTTGCTCATGGTTACATAATTGTTACTTAATTTGTAACATTTGAGAACCACCAGTTTTGTTATTTTTCCAGAAATGGTCTGAAAAGGAGCTTTGTATTGTGAACGTTAAAGAATATATAATACATCAAACCATTTTTGGGAAAATTATTTCAAKAGCAAGAAAATGTTTCCATAAGTTCCTTTTTCGAGGTGTAATATAAAAACTTTCTGCTTTCACTTTCCTCTGACATGTTAATTAAGTTCAGGAGGTCCCTGAGGAACTAAAGCTGAGGAAAGAGTAAATTTTCTGGCCGGTGTTTATAAGACTATATAAGCTGTTCACAGGACATACATTTACACAATATGGGCTGTTCTTCTAAGACAGGGAAGCCACATTCAGACACACAGCTGACATTCTGAGATTTAAATGAAAGATTAGAAGGACTGCGCAGTGTGTGCTTATGCACTAGTTTTTCTTATTAGAGCAATTTGTTCTTTTTCCTCTTCAGTTTAGCAGCATGGAACACCTATTAAAAGGCACAGAGAAAGGTAAGGAATGAGGTGTAAATGAAATGGTTTCCATGCAAGGTTAGCATGTGCTGCTTCCTCTCAACAAAGTGGCACCACCCTCATCGACAGTGACAACAGTCTTATTCCAGTCAGGCCTTGTAAAACTGTAGGAAAAAGAGCAACATTCTTATGCAAGCCCACAACTACTTAAATATCTTTCCGATGCTTCCAGGCTGCTCATCACATCTCTTCTGATATTCCCCCAAATCAGTTTGAAATGGAAAAGTTACTCTAAGAATAGTCATCGTTGCAGGCAATGTTCACCTCTCTTGTTGATTGCAGCATCAGAGTGGATAGATAATGAGAAAGTGATCAACTGTCTGGTAGGTCTGCTCATCTGAGGACTCGGTATCTGCAGAAGTAGCTGAAAATCAGCAATATTCAAAAAAGTGTCAGTAAATATGATATACAAGGCTTTAGTTTTTGGTGTTACGTTTTTGTGTCTCGGGGAGTAGAGCCACCGAACCTGTCTGTGCTCATTCTGTCACCGACTCAACTCCACACTTTGGAAAACGTAGGCGTTTCTTTCAAACTGTCTCGGTGGCTTTCAACATGATTCCCATCCTGTTGATAGGTCATGCAACAGTGACCCAGGTGGTTTTGTCATCAGAAACATGTAGAATATGTTTCCTGTCAAAAAACATTCTCAGTCTAGCTTCTACTGCAAAGCCAGAACTGAAGATGAGTTCTTGTGTTTATAACCATCGTATGTTGAAGTGTGAGAGTGGCTGTGACAGCCGTATGGCTCTGCATGCCAGTCTGCTACACACAGAGATCAACGGCTTCAAACTATTTTGGTGAAACGTCATCCACAAACTTGCTTTTATTGACTTGGCTTAAATGCAACATTAAATGTTCATTAGTGAATTGTTTAAGACAAAATCTGTTTCGTTTTCAGTGTAAGAATTTTTCCTATATCCTTATTTATGAGACAACTTCAAATAAGCCATCTGTAGGTCAGCGGTTTAACCAGTTCGATGGCATCAACTAATGGTGCCAACCAGAAGTTTAGGGGAGGGACTACTTGTTTGGCAGACAGGGGCATGGGGTGGTTAGCGATTTGTTAGGTTAGCTTGGGAAAGCTTTTGGCAAAAAAGTTATTTTGCAGCTTAGTTTGGCTCTGTTAGTGGTGTGGATTTTATACAATTCACTTTTCACCTTTAGGTAATCATTCGATTTTGTAGTTTCTGCTTTGGCAATCAGCTGGTGTTGTCTGCAGTGTGACAGTAGAAAATGGAACATTTTACTGAAAAATAGCTTCCTGGGAATGATGGGTAGCATTATAAGCCATTTTTATTGTTGACTAAAACACTGATATGTGAAATTGCGACACCTTCTCTGGTAGAAATGGATTAACCCGAGACAAGCATGTTACTGAGTGAGGGATGAAAACACAGAAACTCTGAAATAAGCTCTGAGGCTCATGGGAAATCAAACTCTATAACAAGCACGACAGCAACATGCGTTAAACTCTGGAGCACACTGAATCACACAACATAGCCTTAATTTCTCACGTTCCCAGCTGATGTCAAAGCCAGCATCCACACAAAGCATCTGCGCACACATGCTAAGCTGTTTCTTTTTCTCACTTCCACACAGTAAGAACTGGAGGTTAAACTTCTCACTGACATCACAGAAGTTTGGCTGCAAGTTTAATTTTGCCTCATTGTGCAAATTTAAAGAACTATTAACTACTACAGAATTTGTGGTATATATATATATATATATATTATAGGATATGAGGCTTTATTTAAGAGGAAGATTCTTTCTAGAAGGAACTTAAACCAGAACATCCTAAAGGTTTAAACACTAAAAGTTTAACACTCCAAGAGTTTTCCTGATAAGAATTACAATAAGAACCATAAGAACGTTGTTTTAATTAGGACAGTTCACCCAAAAATTCCTCTTTTACTCACCTTTATATCACATACAGATTTGTGTGACTTGGTAAAGAGATTTTGAGAAGTGTCTCAGTGTGGTTTGTGTCCACACAATGGAGTTTGATGGGTGGCAAAGCTGTTTGCTTACCAGCATACTTCAAAATATCATATTCCAGGTTTCTCAGAACCAAAAACGTCATATAGGTACTTGCACCTCTGAGACCACCACAATTTATATTTACACCACAACTAAATGTACATCAATTGTTTATTAGCTTGCTGACTCACAAGTATTCATTGCTGACTCATATGTAAGTAATTAATCTGATTAAATATGCTTTAGCTGTAGGGAGATTTTCATGACTTGTATATCTGACTCATATATAGAGAATTTTTGCCAATAGTCATTGGTCTTTTGTTTTTGTAGTCATGAAATGTTTTTGTAGTCTTCCAAAGAGCAAGAAATCGATAACTGTTAAAGTGCTTTTCTCTGAAGCGCTACACCACTGTTGTACACGGCAGACTGAGATTTGTATAATGGTCTGTGAAATGTATGAGGAGATGGTGATTAACAGTCAAAATCAGATCTCGAGTTCAATTCTCCCTCACAAGCCGCTTTACTTAGATGTGTCTAATGATTCAGGAGACACTACATGGATTGAGTTAAGCTTGACAGTTCTGGCCCAAGCGCTTTGTTTTACTTTTTTAACATCTGTTGTTTAACCTATTATTATACATATTAACCCACTTTTATAAACAAGAGTAGAAGTATTTTTATTATTTGCACATATTGCAGATTAGCGTTACATTTGTATGGTAGTTAATTGTTTAGTCACCATGTATAATTGTTTGTTAAGTCTAACTTGAATAATTTTTTTTAAACAATGTTATTTTGTATAACAATGATTTTTTTGTTATACATTACATTACATTTTCAGACCATAACCTATCTAAGCCTGTTCTGTGTAGATGGATTCAAAATCTCACAACTGAGATCTGTTTTTCCACACCTGAAGCTTTTCTCAATTCCCACAGGTGTGTTTTCATGTGCAAACAGAAGGCCTCTTACAAATATTACACGCTGCCTCTCCAGATACTGCCTTAACAAACAATATCTGCAGTATTTATGAATTCCTAGACTAATCATGCATTTCTCTCCTGCCCTCAGGTTCAGGGTAATTTTCCAGCATAAATGTTATTTCCAGCATTGGTCCATCATAATCTGTCAGAAAAGCCGTGATTAGATAAGCAGGGGAGCGTTTCTCATTGTGCACCTGGTAAGACTGAACTGTGATTGAATTAGTTAAGAACAATAGGCGCACCATGGAGCACATCTGTAATATTTAAAATGGTCTTTCGCAGGTGTTTTACAAATTTAGACCAACAAAATCCAGGAAGGAGCTAAAATAGATAGTCAGACTGTCTGATGAACTTTTTTGTGCCGTTAARTGTCAGATAAATTAAACAAAAATATAATCTGCTTAGACAAAATCGCTTTAAGTGTATCTATGTAAGTGTATCATTCTATATTGGCCATTCTAAAATGCATTTAAGAACGGTTGTAGATGCTATCAGTGTATCTAACGTGACACAGAGTGCCGTCATAAGTCGCACCAGATGTCCAGGTGTTGCGCTCTCCCACGTTTGAGAAGATCTATGAATTTTCACATTGCAGTTGGATTGCTGCTGTTAATTGCTCATAAAAATGTGTATTTAGGATCTTAAATGTGATTTTCTGACTTTCCATTGAGATGGTAATGAGCTCATTGTTCTTAAACGTAATCATGTGTTATTTATGAAATAATATTTCTTGTCACATAAGTCCATTTCTTCCACTATTTTATCTCAGCTGGATAAGCAGTCTGACAATTATCTGTCCATTTACTAAAAGTGAAGGAGTGATTAGAGAGAAAGTTCTTTGATGGCCCGGTTTGAACAAATGGATCTGTAATCACTTGGATCCAAGCTATTAGTGAAACACAAACTGAGCTCATACACACCCTTATGAAATTAGGATAAGAGATTAAACTTTTGACTAACTTTTCAACCCAGAAAGCTCAGTAATTTAATACTTACTAGTATACATAATTATCTCATTAGTATATTTCTATATAAGCAATTGAAGAGAAACATCTGATATGAACTAGTTAAAATGGTATTTGAAGATCATAGTTAATACTTAAATGCAATGACTAAACTTTATTTTCAATTACTGATTAAAGTACACCATAGATGTAAGATCTCTCTCTCTCTCTCTCTCTCTCTCTCGCTCTCTCTCTCTGCATGTAAAGAGTCTCAACTGAACTGATCCTCTGTTTGCTGCTTCAAAATAGGAACCAGCGTTTTTGGAGACAGTACAAACCTCTTTCTCTCTCTCAACCTTCACCCTGCAGTCAGCACTTGCCCTAGATTTATTGTACTCTCTCTCACTCTTTCTCTCTATTTGTGAAGTAACTCAACTCAACACAGAGGAAGTCCCTCATTTTAAAATGACTCCCATTTGTGTAGCTGCATGCCTGAAGCTAGACTGCCACCTGTCACCAATATTTCTTGCCACCCTGAGAACCAAAGCAGAAATGCATTTCTTGATTAAATGAATATTCTTGACCATAATCAAAATAATGAGAGGTTTATAATTCTGAGCTGTAGATGGAAATGTAAAAATGAGCAGGGCACAGAAACAGCAGGCCAGTGACGTGAGACTGTGGTTGTGCTTGGTAACCTGGGTATCTGAGATTTTTAGATCCAATTTGTGCCATTTGTTGTGCTTGATTTCCCCTCAGATGATGTTGTCTTGCATACGTCATTGTGTAAGAAATCAAACAGATTATCTTCTTTCATCCTTTTCTGTTCGGCTCTAAACCTCATTTTAGAAATTTTAGGGTGACGTGGGATTGTTTTGAAATAATCTTCAGCCATTGTCTCCAAGGAGCGATTTTGTTAAGTCGCTGTTCACAGGATAATGGTGAAGAGGGTTTTAAGCAGACACACATACAGATGTGAGGTGTACACAAGTTCCCTCCCAGTTGGGCTTCCATTGACCAATTTGTGTTCCTTGATCACAGTACCTTCAAAGTATCCCCCAACTACCGTTTCATCACTTTGAGTTTTTCCTAGTGGATAAATATCTGGTCTAGTAATCAGATATTACTGCCAGTAGCCAGTGATGGTAACTTGGGGTGGAAATGCTGGTTTATGTGACCAATAGCAGTGTTTGAGAAACCTGTGAGAAAGTGTTTGAGAAACCTGTGGGCAGAATTATATTATGCTGCTCCTGTGAAAGGATGCAGCAGTCCAGAGTCTGTTTATTTGCTCTAGAAATTCCCTGATGTAACTCTGTTGTAAATAACATTTTAAGGGCATTGTCTAACAAATCTTCCATTGGGTTTTCCATTGACCTTCTCAGTCTGCATATAATCCCTATGCAGCAGAAATGAGACAGGCAACTAAAGTTAGGTTTGTTCTAGCCAGACAGCAGAGAGCTGCTGTAAATACCAGTGTGCCACCCAAGGGTGAGTGCTAATGGACCACAGTTAACAAGGGTCCACCAAGCCTATTTCTTCGCTTTTGTAAGAAAGAGCACTGGACCCTGCCCACATTGAGAGTCCTCCATTTATCTACAGGGCCAGACTGCATGCTCTAAAGAGGAACAAATGACATGCTATTCTCTTAACATTTCCTCTTTCACCCTCTGTAACAACACACACATTTTGAACAGAATCTGCAGAAAGTATGTCTAAAGGCTGTTGCTTAAACGTCAGACAGGTAGAGTTCTGGCCCAGCCACTGACCTGTTTGTCTGACCAATGAAAGATGGGGAAAATCTCTTTGTAAACAGATATTTTTCTGTTTCGTTTTGTGAGGCGTGTGGATGCGTTAAGCGTTACTCCGAAGCAATCAACAGCAATTCTGCTAAAAATCGCACAGAAAATTTGTGCTTATGTTTCACTAGAAAACCACAAATCAAAAGTCCCAAAAAAGATAAAAAATGACCTGTTTTGTTCTAGTACACAGATATATAACCTTTCAAAAAAGCTGGTTCACCTGTTTTGGCGGGAACTATTGGTATTCAAGTGTAACCATTTCACACTATAAAAAGTACCTAGATCTTCTTTTCCTCACCTCAGAAATGTCATGTTGAATCAGAGGTTGGTGTATTTAAGCTGTGTGGAGCTGTCTGCTCCAGAAAGCCTTTTCAGCAACATTCATGAAGTTCCCCAGGGCAGCTCATGTAAGCAACACACAAAAAGATTTATGCATCTTCTTTTTTTCTAGATGCTTGATGAAACAACAGGGGTTGTTATTGGTGTGGCTTGGCAGTTGTGTTCAGAGCTCAAATGATGTCACTTCCTCTAACAGCTGATTGGATTGTGCTTCTTACTAAACATACCTCTTTGTCAGGCACGAAAATTGTCTCTGACCAGGTGACTTTTACAGGCTGTTTGCTTTTACACGTACTGCCTATGAGATTTCTTGAGGGATATTATTTGAAGATCAAGGAGTTAACAAATACTTCAATGAATTTCCCTTTGGACAGATGAATTCTGTTTCGCCTTGGAATATGCAGCAATGTTTGGAAGATTCTATGAAAGAAACATTTCAGATATTTCGCATATCTGAGTGTGTGGATGTGATTGTCTGGTGATTGTCTCTTCAGATGAAACACTTGAAAACTGTTTTAAAACAAGAGCATAAAACCTTTAACAATAAAATTGCTCTAAAGGTGCACTTTCAAGTTAGATGTTGATATATGAAAAACATCATCCTGCCAGTGAAACAAAAAAGGAATTTTTGTTTTTTTGGATGGAAGTTATTTACTGGAGGTACGTTAAGTTGAATCACTGTTTGAAAGATGTTCGATGGGTTATTAATTTTTTAAATTCTGTATAGCGGAATAGAGTTGGACATTAGTACAAACAGCAGCACACTTACTTTTTTGCCAAATATTAGGATATAGATTAGTGTATAGATTATAAAAACATTAACAGAATGTTGACACTAATGTTGGTAAACATTACACTGGCAATAACGTATTTTCTTGTACAATATTCTGCTAGCACAATTATTAGCAGAGTTTAAGATTAGATAATCCATCACACGCAGATTAAATGTTATTTTCCTTGCAAATGCACTTGTTACACCATGTGGCATTGATAGTTCAGATCATCAGTCTTTATGTCGGGTTAGCAGTGCATAACAGTTAATTTTGTACCATTCCATAATCATAAATGTATGTTAGCCAACTGTACACAAGTCTAAAGTAAATCTGGCATGTTTTACTGACATTTAAATGAGAAAAAGATACTAATTAAGTCATTTTTTAGTTTGCATAGCAACTAAAGATAAATTGGATTTTAGTCCAGCATCCAGTAGGAAACAGGGCGAGTTAAGTGGTTTAGCAACAGAGTTTATTAAAAATGTGTCTAACCCAGAGAAATATGGCCATATGGCAGAGCTCAGATTTTGCCAGTTGGAAACGGTGCAAAAAGCAACAAAATATTTAGGTCATAATAATGGCCTCCATTTCTGTGAAGAATTATGTGAGGTAGAATGACAGATTTGTTAAAACATCTGTCCAGCACTGAACCTTGTTACTATAAGATATTTTACAAAACTGTCACTAGTGTAATTCAAGGCTATGAGGAATATTGCAGTTGGAATAAAAAACAGCCTCCCATTCAGTTTATAAATTCAACAGATGATTATAAAATAATAAACATTTTTCACTATTGGTCATGTATTGACCATCGCATGTAAACAACAGTTTCCATTGAAAAAGCTGTTTACACTTGCTTTTATACGAGGCGCTCTGGGTTTTGTTTCTGCAGTTTGTAATGCTGACCTGCAGACGCTGTAGTAGTTTCTCTTTCATTCTTTGCATTTTAAAGAATCGCTTTCAATCGTGGGTAAATATAACAATAGAGGCATTGTTCCATGGCAACAAAGATTTTTTTAAAATCCCTTTGAACTCAATGGAGCAGCACTTCTGCACTTTTATATTCTTTCTGTGTATACCGTAATCATTTTGTCACACTATTATTTACACTGAAAGGGAGGCAGAACGTATTGGGGATAGTTGAGTACAGCATCGACCATTTCACATCACACATGTAAGATTTGTGCATTCATTTTGCAATCATAGTAATCAGTGTAATTGGTTATAAGATTCACATGTATTGCATAGGCGCTGCTGTTGTGTGTAACTGTGTATTGGAAGCACAGTCGATTTTTGCTGTGTGTAGAACAGCTCAGATATGGAAACAATTTTGATGGCTGCAACAGATTCCAAAAATTGGGATATAACTTTTAGGTGAAAAGATTACAGAATATCCAAGTTAATGTTTTGGTATGTTTGCAATCAAATATAGGTCACGGTTCATGACTTTGAGCAAGAATTTGGTACTTTCACTTTCTTATAATACTTATAATAATATTATAATATTGATATAATATTGATAATATTATAATATACACTTATAATATTGATAAAATATTCCTGGAATAATGAAATATAATAATGGAATCCAGAGACAGAGTCAGTCTGGCAGAATTTATTAAATGTGCATGACCTTTGACCCCTCAGCTGTCAGTGCAATAGAAACCATCATGCTGCTGTTATATACAGTCACATGAAAACTATTGTCACTTAACAGTCTGCCGCTGTGTCAAGAAATGTTTGTAAGGAGAAAGTTGTACATCCATTCAATGCAAAAAGTTCTCTGAACCCGAGCTCATCTTAGATTAGAGAGTTAAAATATAAAAAAAATATCAAAAAAAATGTCCCAACCTATAAAAAAAAATGTCCCAACCTTTCTGGAAATGGTGGTTGTGTTTCAGAATTGACAAATACGTTTTTAGAATAAAAAGCTGCTAATGTTAGTTAATGCACAATGGACTAGCATGAGCAATCCATTAACAATTGCCTTTGCATTAACTAATATTAACAAAGGTTCATAAATGCTCTACAAAACTATTCTTCATTATTAAATGCTGTCAGCTCATGCATTAACTAATCTTAAAAAAATGCAACATTATTATAAAGCGTTACCATCTTTAGCAATAAAGGTTTTTATAATTAGCTTAAAATATAAACTCATTGTTTGGTTAAAAAAGTTACAGATGTATTGACAGGAACACAAACACTTTCGGTTTAGTAAATGTGACTGATTTCAGATGAAAAGGTAGTTTATTGATACAGTTTGGATTGGAGGCCATTTCATTGAAGTGAATCATTTGGATGTAAATGTGACCCCTGCATGATCAAGCTTGGCATTCTGGGAAATATTAGTTTTTTTTCTTCTAGCTTGTGCCATCAAATTTTAATCAATTAAATATAATTAAATGCATCAATTCAATTATATAAATATACCAGTTATAGGCAAATTTATGTACATGGCATTTTAGACAAATCAATTTATCTTTTTGTTATTCTTTTATTTTCCCAAGCCAACATTAAAGTAGTTTTTGGTCAAACAAGATTTGTTTCTTTAGTTACATAATTTTAATTGTAAGCATTTATTCTGTTTCTTTTTCTTTTAAATTCGAAGGGCTTGTTGTTTTACAGCCACAAATAATGATGATGCAGATCCTGCAGGTTTAAAACCACCGTATCATCTTCCTCTGTTATCTCTCATCATATTTAATGGCAGGTGGTCCACATGTCTCACGGCAGCAGCTGGTGTCGGTGTCAGTGATGAGGGGTTCGGCTCCATTAGCTCTTCATTGACTGGGCTGTTTATTCAAGAGTTTGGGAAGTGTTTTGGAAGCATGTGTATCAATTCATGTGGCTGTAACATCCCCCAGCTGCTGCCAGATGCATCCCTGGCTGAGGACACAGTTTTTGAGGTTTGGACAGAAAGCACGACAAATGAGCATTCAGATGAATTTTTTCAATATCCAGTTATTAGGGTGAAATATTTTGTCCCTTCCTGGCTTAGTATGCAGAGACAACTACAAGTACGTCATTCGTAAATTGATTTTTCATTAACGCCTTCCGTAGAAACACTAGCTCAACAAGTGATAAAAGCTCAATGCAAATATGTTCCAACAAATAGGCAAGTAACTTTTAGCGAAAATGAATATGGTAATAAAAAAGGTCAAATGAAATTTTATGGTTTTTAAAACTTTCACAAATTCAGAAGTCATGTCTGAATATTATTGTCTTGAGGCCTTGATTCTAGAATGTTTTTACAACATATTCCCCATGTGAAAGGTTGTGGTTGTTGTTTAGATGAACTGTGATGCCCATTTAATATTCCTCTGCGGTGTTTTTCTTACCGCTGATGAATTGCCAGATCTTCTTCTGCTCCAGGCCTGAGTGAATATGGAAGATATATTGAGAAAGAGCTTCATTATTAACACTTTCCTCTTCTGCAGCACTATGGTGTCCGGGGAGCTGAGGGGATTTTGGAGGTGTTGTGCCCTAGGCACGAGGAATTAGTCACCTCTTATCTTCAGCGAGCAGCCATATTTCCTGTAATCTCATCTCTCGCTGGTGTTTTGAAGACAAGCTCTGTGTGAATCCATGTGCTCTCAGGAACATGCTGAATTCAGCCTCACACCCACCACAGACTCCACCTGTTTGTTTCCTGGATCTAGAAAAGTCATAAGGTGACACTGTTTCCTGAAAAACTCCAGTTCTGTTTCCAGTTCTTCTGAAAGACTTTCTTTTAATTACTCCAGGGCTGTGTCTTAATGTGCATCATTTCTGTCTTTAATAGTGTGGAATCCGCAGTGCAGTTTTAGGGGCATTGTGCAATGGATGCTTTTATATTTTATATAGTATATTTTATTTGGACTTTAAACAAAGTGGTTTTATAATGACTATTTATGTCCACCAGTTGCATCTATTCGGGTATATTTGGTGACAGCATCTAATCATGATGGGTCAGGCTAATCCAATCACAATGCTGTTACCATAGCAAAATATTACAGCGATAAATTCTCTTTTTTTTATCAATAATTTGCTCTGCTGGTCTTTCAGTTTGGTTTTTATGTGACGTATTCGAGGCAACAGTATCTTTCCCGCCTCACCCTTGCCACATCTATATCTGAATATTCTATAAGACAAATACTGTGTTTACAGCAGTGCACACTCACACAAAGCAATCTATCAGCTTGAATAGATGAAAGCAGAAGGGGACAAATGGTTTCAAACAAATTGCAACGTAATCCACTGAGATTCCACCTCAGTTTGTTCCTGGGACGGGATTACACGTGTGTTCCTAGGATCAAAGCCTGACGTTCTTTAATGTGTTCAAAGAGTCGCGGTACATTGTTGACTCAACTTCTTTTTCTGCTCATCCATTGATCTCATACGTGTGCAATTAGTTGAAAAGATCTTTTTCCTCAGATAACTTTCATGCAAATACAGTACGACTTGTTCATTCTGCAGACAGTCAGTGTTGAAGGCAGGGGTGATGGTGTTTCTGTAGAGGTGTTGGCCATCCAGCTCACTGGAGTCGTAATCTGCTTTATATGGTTTACACAAGTTCTTTAAACTTCTGATCTCTTTCTAGGAAGACCCAGTTCTGGAAATCCCTTCTGATCAGAACATCAGCACAGTTGTTTTGTTTTTGCAATGGCAAATGTGTGTCAGTCACAGATAATTCAGTCACTTAATAGCCTTTGTGTCTTAATGATAGGGCATAACATTATCTGCTTTGGTTTTAAAAGAAAAAAATGTCTGATGGTCTGATGTTTCCATTACCACGGTGCTTCTGAAGATAATGTTTAGCCTGGTCTCTTTGAAGGGGGGACTGCATTGAACTCGCTGTCTGTTTTGCCCAGATGAAAAAGGGAGCTGGACTTGCTGACATGGGGATGTAAAGCGCTGGCTCAGCACCGGATGACCCGGTACCAGTCCAGGGTCATCAGTGCTGCCTGCATTGGGACAGAAAGTGGGCCATTGTAAACGCATTTTGTGGCCCCTGACTTTGTTCTACTGGAGAATCCAGATGAAGCAGATAAAATGACTTAACACATTAGACAGGTATTGATATCTGTCTTGTTCTCAAAGAGCAACAATCCTTCATTTGAACACGTACATCCTTGTACAATTCAAACATATCACAAAATGTATGAAATACATTTTGTTTACGTTTATGTTCCTGGAACACAACAACACGAGTACATTATGACAGATTTCTATTACTTTAAGCATAAACCTCACAAAATGTTTGTTATTTCTGTTTTTCTTAAAGCAGACAAGCAACAAGAGTTCAAACTGTATTTTTTTTTTGTTTATGGCATCTTTGGTTTTAATGAACATAAAGGCAACATTCTGTCTTTATTTAGTACATTATTAATGGCTGCCCTGCTGAAGCATTAAAACAACACACAGAGGAGTCAGTTTACATGTAAACAATGAGACTGCATCTGTTTTACATACATCTCACATCCCACATGTCTCATCAACATTAATAACCTGCAGCAAACAAATGACACAAGAAGCTCTCATGTTCTACACAGTCCCATAGACTGTTGTGTGTGCTGGAGAGTTAGTAAGAACTGCGTGTTTGTAAGATGACTGCGTGTAAAATTAAAATGTCTAGACTTTTCTGGCTTATCCTCCAGAGACTGTACAGATGTGCAGGATTGCATTTGTTTTGTTGCATTTAACACACTTTGTATACAGATAGATACAATGCATTTAACACACAATGTTAATGTGCATTGTATACACATTGTATCTTCGTAAGTTCGTAACCGCAAAATATGAGCATCAGAATTCAAACACATGAGGTGTGCTTGCGGTTCTAATCTTATTTTATTCCTGGTTTCAGCAATAATCTAGACTTTAATTTGTGTGCGAGCGCATCTTGTTTGCAGAAGTGCAATACAGCGTCCTGCAAGGCAGATATTTGTTTCACATCATTGTTTTTACGCTTCTCTCTAACGCTTCATTTAACAGTCATATTTGTTACAGTGTTGGATATGTACATTATATTTAGCCCATAGTAGCACATAGGAAAGAACAGATATGTAAAATAAATTACTCACTGCAAAACAGCTATTGAACATTTTTAGCACTATTACCCATAACATAGTAATTGAACATGTATTTTTTGTTTAAATCAAAGACCACAGTTTGTGAGTTGTTTAAATCATAAATAATTTCTGTATTTCACAGCCATAATCATGCAGAATTTAATCTGGGTAGATTGAGTTGCGTTTGGTCTTTAAAATGTATTACAAACAACACAAGACAAACCAAAACAAAAGAGAAAAAAAAGAAATAATCTTTTCTGTCAGTGTTGCTGAACCCACACTAGGTAGCTCAGTGACGGCAGGAGTATGTATTGATCTTCTCAAAAGTTCTGGCATTGAACCAACATACAGTGTTTTCAAAGACTTTTGAAGCTTATTCAGAGAGGAGCACAGACTCTCTTATACTCTCTTAGACCATCATTGAACTCATTGGCTACAATAGAAGACATAAACAGCAACATTGTCTATACATGATATGGTCCAGGCAAGAGCCCAGCCTCCATAAGAGCTGCTCTTCTGAAGATCTCATTTTAAAACAATTGCAAACCTCTGAGTTTAAGCCGCTGAGATCCTCAAGAATAGAAGATTATTGTCCTGGGAAACTCAAGTACAAGTTGTAGATCTTTGCACTGTGTGAATCTACCAAGGTTTGAAGCCGCAACGCTTCAAACACAGAGAACTTCTGCAGGAGTTATATAAAGAAGATAGACAATGAGAAGTGTGTTTATCTCTGCTGTAAGTGGTCTGTGCCGTCACTCTAAACTCTAAATAATAATGACTTTTATGATTCTGTTTAGTGATGCTTGTGGTATCTTGGTTTAAATGTTTTTATTATTTAATATATTACCGACATTTAGCAAATATTTATATTTATTCAGACTTTAAAAGATTAGGATAAAAGACAAATCTGTGTGACATAAATAGGTCAGCCGCTCACTTCACATGCGTTTGTCGACTCAAATCTCAGGGCGTTATCCTGCTCTTTTAATTTAAATCTTTATTTAAATAATTTATTTGTATTTGTTTATTTTTATCTAAGATTTATTTATCTGCTTCATGTTACATGGCTCAGCAGAACACTTTTTGAAGGTCTGGTCCAAACCTTCTTGTACGTTGTGTTTTCACCCAAGCTTTAGGTTCAGATGGTTCAGTTAAAGCAGAAGTTCTCAACGCGAGGCCAAGTGCAGTGGTTGAAAACAAATCTGATGTCTTTATATACTGGGCATCGTCCAACATAAAGCCTCTTACAGCTGACCATCTTCATGGCAGTAAAAGCATTTCGTTCAATGCTTCTGAGGGGGATCCAAGATTAGACGACTATCTCCATCTATTGCTTTTCTCCATTTTTGCCTCCAGCCCAGTAACGGCCAGCGGAAAACGTGCTTGATATATATTTTTGCGACAGTAAAGCACCTCAAGCTGTTCTTTCAGAGATTTGTGTTTTATTTTTCCCCATCTAAGGGTATTTGTAGAAACAACACAGATGAAGAGAGCAAACACACAGGGTATTGCGGTCACAAAAACGACACATTTACTTCGCCTTTAACACTGTCTGTGCAACAAAACAATTGTGCTGTTCTTGGAAATGAAGGTTTACAGAAGGTTTGTGTTTACTGACATCTGTTGACCATGTGCCTTTACATATTAAAATAAAAATAAACACTATTGACAGTCTGTGGGCTGCCTGTTGTACCCTCTGAGGAAGATTGTATTTATCTGTTTGTTTTTTAGTTTTGTTTGTTCTTGCACAATTGAATACACATTTGATGCAACAGACGAATTGTTATTAGCTGTAAATTAGTGACTGAGGAAGAAACTCCTTCACTAAGAAGGAATTTTGACCAGCAAAAGTTCCATTTATGTAAACACACCATCAGGACAGTTTTAGCAGTAAAGTCATTCAAGGGTTGATTCAGATTAAGTAATTGTGAAAACAAACACAGTAAATATGTGTAGCTTGATCATTCTTATTCTGCATTGTGGAGGATTCACACTTTATTGGGACATTGTTCCGGAATCCCGACACCTACATGCTGCACATGTAGATATTGGGTTACTGTAATGTTCCCTTTGTCTCATTTGTTCTTAATGTATGGGTGCCACATTCACAAAGAAAATCGATGCCATAATAGTACAACAATATGCAAGAGGCGGGATTGCACCCAAAGTGTTGCAGTTGTTTAGTGAATTCAACCCTCTGAAAACAAGTGTACTGTTCGTCCTTTTGAATGTGGATTTAAACAGGAAGTGTCAGGGCATATCTAATGAGATCTGCATATATAATGAAATGAGAGATCACAGAGAAATGTAGGAGAAATGACAAAAAACTCAAGAGCTTTCTGTAAAATCATCCTTTGTGGATGGATGAAAAACGTCACCTGTCATAAATAAATTTTTATCTGGGTTCCCAGTGGCCTCATCTTTCAGACCTGCATTCAACACATACAGGAGCTGTTGAAACTTTTGATACAAACCTGTCTCTCGGTTTATTGCCTGGTAACAGTTTCATGGAGTCTTGGCCACATTCTCCCCTAACAATTACAGAGTTGTCATTTACCTGATAATCTTCAGTGGCAGTCAAGTGACAGCCGCATCAAGGTTTATTCTGCATTTTTCTGTGTTTGCTGTTTATTTAGTCTGTATGCAGCTCGGCATTGTGGTTGTACATCAAATTAATTCAGAAATAGGGCTGATATTACAGGCTCAGTTAATGTTGTATGGAAATCTCAAGAGAATTTCCTATAAATACTTCAAGTTGTTAATTAACCACTGACATCTCACGCCTGATATTGTGTGAATTAGAACATGTAAAATTAGAGCATGATTGACATTCAGTTTTAGAACATTATTGGCAGCATCAGTTTAGAACATTTTTTCTTTGTCAGGTAAAATCTGCCTTAATCAGCCTTTCTTCCCAAGCGATGGAATAATACATCTTATTTTCACATTTGCCTCAACAAATTAACTTTCTTTGGGAAACCATTTGAGAAGCATTTAGCCACAGCATTAAATTAGCATGTAAATGATGATATCTTGTTGCATGCGGTTGGAATGCAGGAGACAAATGCATGGATTGCAAGAGACTGCAAAGCGTGAATCTGCAGATAGATTTAAACACATGCTTTCTGTCATGCATGCATGCTGCAGCTGAACCGGTGGAACTGTGTTAAATTGAGCTCAGGAATTTTGTGCTGGCACTGTTGTCATTGGAAACCGCTAAATTGCATTCTTCTACATGCAATTTATTGCTGCAGTGTTCTCTGGACAGCCAAATGTTGCTCACCGCATTTGCGACAGATGCGCTGTGGCCAGTGCAAAGATTGCGAGGCTGTCATTTTCAGTGTCTTTTGTGTTCTTTGTCTCACTGTCTTAATTAACACCTAGATGTTTCTCACTGTAAATTTAGCCACTATAATTTACTTTATAATCACTACTTTAAAAAGTTACTATAAAAGTTTAGATTTGTGATATTGAGCTTTTCTTAATTTAAAAAAATGTTGCTTTTTTGTAGCTGTTCACTCATGTGGTTATGAGTGATATATTATAATTTGTAATGGAAATGTTTCAGCAATTGTCTCAGACTTGGTCTGCACTCGTCTGTATCTGTGAGTAATAGATGTTTAAAACAGAGCTCTGCTCATATAACAAAGAAAGATTTCCTTGTTATTGTTGCTTCAGGTCAATAAAAGTTTATATTCTGTATTATTGACTGGAAACATGATGCTAGTACAGCGTTTAAGACTCCTTGCTTTATTTGACCTGTTCATTCTAGCCTTACCTTTCACTATTTATTAGACCTTAGATACCCAACTAATCGCTGTGTTGTATTACTAACAGTGTAGGAGGTTCCACTAAAAATGTCCACAGGTTATTTGTTTAGCAACTTATTATCACTTGGTTTTAAAGATAATTGTCTCTTGCTATTGTAAAGAAGTTGTGTGTGACATCAGGAGATGAACATCAAAATGCGGATCCATTGTAACAAAATGTGTACAATTTTTAATGGTTCCTTACCCAGCTGTGTCGACAAATTTTGTTAAGATTTTTGTTAAGACCAAGTTTTGTTAAGATGGAATGCAAAGGACTTTGCGTTCGGAAGATATTAGCCAGTTACTAAATTAGCGCCTCTGCAGACAGTAGGTGATACCACAGAAACTTTCCCCTTCATGTTTTGTGGGGTTAGTGTTTTTGTTGACTGAGGTACAACATTGCGTATCAAAAGAATAACTGGTTTAATCCCAGGGTACACAAATGCTATGAAAAAAGTCAACCATCGAATTGAACATTTTCAAACAACTACAAACCATCGAAGTTTCTGGGGTATCGCTTGCTGCCGGTGTAGATAGTAAATGCTCCTGTGTTCCTGTATTTCAATTGGTAGAGCTTTGCATTACCTTTGCATTTAAATCCTAGTGAGTACTGACAAAAAGATAAAAATACCAAATGCATAAATGTAAATGTAAGGAAAAGAGACACGACCCATACAGTCGGTTGAGGGATACAGTCGAGAAGTCACTCTGAGAAGACCCCCTCTCTCAGAGCCATGACAACATCAGGCTGATTGAATTACATGAAAGCATTTAAGTCTTAGAGAAAATGTAGACCTCTTTCTGTGGGGGAGATGTTTTCTCCACTCCTCAGTCTTATTCATTTAATATCCCTCAGCCTGATTGAGGCTGTACTACAACATTGATCAATGGGCAGATACTGTAGCGTCGCACACGGCTGATGGCCTCTGATTCTGAATGCAAAGTAAAGCTCTTTGTGTATGTGTTCCCTTAACCCAGTTAACTCACCATATCTTAAATAACTGGTGGACTGGTGCACAAAAAGAGCCATTTTTTTGACCTTAAGAGCAAATTCTGATCACGTTTGACCTGTAGTCATAAAGTGAATGATACAATAATTGAGTGGTGTATTATGTGAATGTTTTGCAGTAGAGTGTGGCAGGAATTTTCTGCAGCGTATGATCAAACATTCACAGTGTTTATTTTCACTCCAGAACACAAAACACGTCTAAAATGTCATCCAGTTTGTTACAGTATTTAAGGAATGCAGAAGTCTTGTTAAAAAAGAAGTCTTGAGCGAGACATGATTATTATTGATATGATTATTGTAGATATAATTTACAACCATATGCAGAACACTGTTATATCTTCTCTGTGGTTTGTCATCATTAACATCATTAACTGTTTGGCCTGAATTCAAAGATACAAGTTCCAGTCTGAGTTAATGGATAGAATATAAAGTTTGTACAGAGAGTCAGTGTGTGTGTGTATGTGTGGGTGTGTTTGTACACATTGCCTGTGTGTGTGTGTGATGAGTGGCCCTGGGGTTTTCCCTGGGGATCAAATGTGCAGCAGGTATTGTAATACCAGTAATTGTTGACCTTGTGGTCACATTTCAAGGTCCCCATGAAGAAATGGATCATTCAGAATGATAGGAGAAGTGCAGGGGAATATTGAATTTATGTAGTATATAAACCTTGTCTATGAATGTCCCCAAAAAACATGTAAATCATGTCTGTGTGTGTGTTACTGTATGTGTGTGTGTGTTACTGTATGTGTGTATGCTAATGGGTTGATTAAATTTAGGCTCCAGCTTTTCTGACTATTAAATGCAACTAATTGCATTTTTTGGTTTTTTTTGTATGTTGTGAAGAACTGTTGACTCTTGCCGTTTTAACATGTTTCACGCAGATTCATCACTAAGACCCAGAAACAGATTCAGATTTATTATAATACAATATCCTATTTTGCAACTAATGGCACATCATGGTAAAATCAGTATGTTGCTTTTATAAAACAGTGCCAACAGCAATTGTTATAAAAACACCAGTGTCCAATAAATAATTAAATGTAAGAAAGCAACAACATTAAATCTAATAAACAAGTAATGTTATAACTAATAAACTTCTCTTTTACATTAAAAAGTAATGTAGTTTATTAGCCTTTTTAAGGCTTTATATGGTTGCCAAGCAACACACAGCCTGGTGCATTAAAATGAAACTCCACCAATCACAGGTGTGTACAGCCTGCCTTTAACAGTTCCTCATGCACGTCTTTGTTTCAAGTGCCATTTTAAAAGTAAAACAACACAGATACGTTTCACTTTGAGTTTATATCACTCTGCCGGTGTATAAACAGACCTTTGGTTTATTGGCAGAGCAAAAGTTACTCTTAACTATTAAAAATGGTCCTAATTAAAATCCTGTCAGAGCTAAACCTGTAGATAAGCAACACAGGTCAAGGAGGAATCTGTGCTGCTTTTAAATGTTACCGCCTGCATATGGAGGACATTAGCTGCAGGCTGTGCTGTGAGATGACTGTACCAGCCTCTGTTAATTGGCTCAGAAAGACCCGGCAGATCACGTGAACTGTAGCGATGAGTTCCAATCAAGGGAAGCATTAATCAGACAGTCTGGCAAGTTACAGATCTATAGAAGCCTCATCAGCCGAGAGAGACTGATGGGGTAATATAGCAAAGTGATGAAGAAAGTCAGGACTGATTCGTAAGAGCGTGTCACAAAAAACTATTTATCTACGCAGATAGCTGCCCACCACCAGAGTGAGTCTCTGGCCTCAGTGAGCCGCGGTGCAGTGTAGTTTCCTCTCACGCTCCAGCGGTGCGACGGCTACATGCCGTCCTGCGGTTGTGTGGTCCTGGTAAATTTTCCACCACGCTTCATTTGCTCTCCTCGACAGAAGCCTTGAGAGACCCGTATGCGACAGATTTATTGGACCTGCGAGATACCGTGTCAATATCAGGCTGCATACTGGCACACAGCACACATTATCTCACTCCTCCAGAGGCCCAGCCTCCCTCCTGATTTACAGATGTTGATTGGGTAATGCTCCATATGGCTGATTTACGCCCAGCACGATGCAACACCTACGATATGCCACTGACTGGACCAGATGTCCCGGTGTATTAGATAGAAACCCAGACCACTTAAGCCTGTGCATAAATGCACCATAAAAACCAGAGGACTGGCACGACATTGAGTTTCTCTTACCTCAGTTATTTACTCCAAATCAATGGCACAGGCATCAGGCACAAGTTATTGATTACTGATAGACTACATCTCATATTCAGTTATTTCATTTCGGACCTCAGTAACATATATTTTATTATAATGCTCTTTTCTGAGTTTGAATGCATCAACCAATCATATGTTTTGTAGATTAAAGTGCACTATATATATATATATATGTGTGTGTGTGTTGTAATTGGTAGTTTATAATGTACTGAATGATTGTCATTTTAATATAACATAGTACATGACAAATGTAATACCGTGGTGATATGTGTATTCATGGTGTTACCATGGTACATCATTTTATAAAACCATGATAATGCCATGTTACTCTGATACTATTAATTCTATATTTATATACCAAATGTCTATTGTGCTCCATGATATATGCAAACTGTAGCATTATAGTTTTTCATTGTATGATTTGCTTTGATTATTTAAATTGGCTTTGCAATTGTTTATAATAGGAAGAGCAGGAAAGCAAGTTATTTATGTTAGCCTTTAATAACGCAGTACTTGCAAGCAGCGCCACACATATGACAAAACACTGATAGCATGTGAAGCCAAAGTGAGAGTAATGGAAGAAATAATTAATTCAGCTCCAACCAGCACATTCATGTGTGTTTCTGTCTGTATGACATCTGAAGGCAGATGAGGGGGAGGATCAAGATATTAGAGTGGGGTAATTACTGAGCACTGATACAGTGTTGTAGTGGCTAATGAAGGCTGTACAGAAGATGTACAGAACAGCATGTTATTTGTCACTCTGAGGTCCCTCCATCTCTGACTGAGAGAGAGCGGCTGAGAGAGAGACCAAGAAAAAGACTGAGAGAAAGAGAGTGAGTGCCTACGACTAAGGGGCAGAGGGATGAGAATGAAAGAATGAAAGAGAGACTTAGTGTAAAAGAAAGAGAACTTGAGAGGGAAAGAGACTGAATATTCATTCATTCATTCATGCATTAAAATCTTTATTCGATTTACATTGTTAGAGTTTATAAAGTTTAAAATGTAATCATTTAAATGTGATATTGTCTTATTTGCTTTTACATTTACATTACTTATTACAGCATTTACGATGGGCTTTATATATAAGATATCCTGGTGTACTTAACCAGCATAACCAGCCCATGCTGTTTGTTAACAGACCATTAAACCATTTAAACAGTTAAGACCATTTTTTAATTTAAATCCAAACTGTTTTTTAGTATGTAAGTTTTATATGTATGTTGTATAATAATCAGAAGTGGGAAGCTCTTAAAACCCGATTCTAATATTAGTTCTTAATATTGTTTAAACTAGTAACTATATCTGTTGCCATAGTGGCAATATGCAAATATGTCTTTCAAAAGAAAAACTGTTCTCATCTCTATCATCTCACATGTTCTGTGTTGAACTAGTTACACTGTCAAAAGTCATCTACTCTCCGTTAAAGTCTATGATGGGCTGGACAGCAGTCAGTGTTCAAATGTTTACTGTGCGATTCCCATTTCAATTCCCAACCCGCTGCTTTTCTCACGGACAATTCCATGAGATTTCTGCTTCTGATGGAATCATTTTCCCCTGTGCTGAAACAAAACACACACAACACTTCAACTATTGCTCCACTACCAACCAGTCAACAAACTCGCCTGGATTTGAATGTTGCATCTACAGTTAAACAGAGATGGGAGTGCTGACTAATAAAGGTGGATAAAAAGATGCTCACCTCTTCTGCCTGTTTATTTCTCTTTTACTTGGATGGGAAGATGATGAGGTAGAAATGGCTTTAGGAATATGGCTATAAATGTACGTTCATGCTCCATATATTCCATATAAGGTTTTTCTATATTGTCTGAAGGGACCTATAAAAGCAAATGGTAGGAACTTTAAAGGATTTTGATTGCAGAGCTTGGGGAAAATGGCCAGTAAGATGAAAAGATGTCACAGGTTTGTGATGGAAATATGCAGATTAAAGACAGTTAGCATTGATGCATCATTCAGCTGCAAACCCCAGCTAGGCTAAGTTTTTTGTGTCGCGTTTTCTCTGCTACTTTTCTGTTGCTGAACTATCTTTATATGAGGCACGTTTTTAAACGGACCTTTCTGCATGTGGCCATTTTCACTAGGCAGAAAACAAATTGTTCTTTGTAGTCCCAACTGAGAGCTTGGATCATTAACTTTTATTCTTCAGTGTGGAGATCATAACAGTGTTTAGGGTTCTGTAAGTGACTCCAGCACTTCTACATTCTCAGGAGGGGTGTCTGGTACCAGTCGCAGGATGATGTCATACCACCGGGTCCTAAGTTCTGAAGCTCTGGGCTTCCCTGTACTTTCTGTTGAAAAATTTCTGTTGAAGAATTTCAAAAATGTCCACCTCAAATGGATGGCCTTTGATTTTTAATGTCAAACTCCAGGTCGTTGCTTATACTACAAAAGCGCAGGAAATATCTGCTTACGTAAATTCAGGAGAATTTCAGGCATTCCTTGTTACCTTGACCTTTTCAGATAGAAGGATATAAAACTAGTCATTATATATGTTGCTGAAGTTTGGAAAAAGGCACTAAATTATCAAGAAAATAAGAGCTTCTATGCTTTTGACCTTTTAAGGCTGATAACAACTGGCTGTCCCAACACAAATTGAAATAATTTATGGTTTGTGACGGCTCACGGCCTTTGTCCACCACTATCGCCCTCCTCCTGGATTAGAAAATGGACTCGTCACATTTATCTTCCCTCTCTGCTTTGTGCTAAACCTTTATACTTAATCTCAGAGTAACTTATAGACACTCCTTCAGAAAACTGTACCACCCTTTAGTGAGCACTGAACTCTGAACAGTAAATGTGTTTTGAGGGATAAATATATATTGCTGTTACAAATAAATTGAATGTGTTTTTTACTAAACCCAGCCGTTTAGCTTCGTTGTGTCTTTTAATGCGTCATCAAAATGGTGTTGACCCACAAATGTATCTGTGAACAGATTACAAGCATAATAAACATTAACGCTAATGGGATTATCTCCATTATTGTAGCTGGATAAACTGTTGTGATTAATGTCCTTACTGTTAACCGCATGTGATAATAACTGACACATGCAGCATCATCAGATCACTATGTATGTAGTATGTCTGTATTGGTTTAGCATTAAATATATCATATAAAGCTTGTATTATCGCTAACATTACATCTTCTCTCTTTCTCCCCCCTGCTGTCTCTCTCGACTCGCCACCTGCTAAGGTAAGTCAAATATAATGATCATTAACTCATGTACTGTGTGGAGAGTGTAAAGACATCATGCTAAGTCTCCGCTGGTGTAGTTCACACACTCACAGTGTCGCCTGATGCCGTGCTGAAAGTTTAGCGACACTCAACGATTAGTGAAGTATGGAGTTGATTGCTGAATGGAAATAAGACAGCCTGGGAAGCGGGGCTGAGTTTAAGAAATTCAAACGCAGTCAGCGGAGGGGAAAGGCATATTTAGACCTGACCGTCTGGAAAATTGTTCAGGCTTTGGTAGCTTATCACATTACCTTTCAGTTTATGCAGTTTGTGTGGAGTAAAGAACAACCTTCCTGTTAGCTCAAGTGGTAGAGCATTGCGTTAACACTGAAAAGGTTGTGGGTTCGATCCCAGGGGAAGGCAAGTCCTGAGAAAAACATTGTGTATTCACTGTAAGACGCTTTGGATAAAAGCGTCTGCTAAATGTAAGAACATTAACACATTTCAATATCAGGCCCTCATGTTTTCTCCAGAGATGGGTTTAATGGATGTGCTGGGCTGCTGACGAATGCAATAACTTCTGAGTGTCGTCAAGCATGGAAGAATATTTTTTAGATGTAATAAAGTTTTGTCTACAAATGTAAAGTGGATGTATAAATTGTGTTTTGTTAAATCATTTTAGTTGGAGTAGCACTGCATGCTATAATAAGAGGTTATATATAATAAGATGCTATAATAATAAGAGGTTGTGTCTAGGAAGCTACAAGATCTGCTCACTAAACTAACTGGTTTTATTCAAGTAAAAATATTGTTTAATAGTAATGACTCAAACTTTATTAGGATGCATCAACATGACTCATTTCCAAAAATATCAGCTCAGGTAGAAATAGCTTTTTGCATTATTGGAATAAGGATAGAAATGGCTTTTAATATGTAAAGATGGTAAGTGTACAGGAAATATAGCATGTGATGTAGTAGGTGTTATTTAATGACAAACATTTTAAATGGCCATATCGGTGTCACATGATGCAGTACTAGTGCACATACTACAGAAATAGTGAGAATGGAAGCATAGCATTCTAATTACAATTTAGCTATATTGGTACTTCACCTACACTTTTCTAGTCTCTAGTAGTTTCTAGTAGTTTTTTCTGTTTTCTCTGGGATTTTTAGTTATATTCCCATCACATTGGTGGTTTTGCTGTTCCCCGAAGGATTTTACCCTCTGAGTGACCCTTCTGTCTTCAGAAAACACATATTCAAAACAGCATTAAAGCTGCCTCACAGAAGTGCTAATGGAAGCATAATTTCAATGGCAGAGAAATTGATACAATGACCCGCGAGCAGCTTTTGTTATTGTTTCAGCCGTGCCGTCTGTGAGCAATGAGCTCTCCCTATTTGGTTGCACATGGACTTGCTATAATTTCATTATTCCAAAAGCAAGTGCTTTTACACTGAGGGCCTGGAGGGGGACAATTCAAGGTTAAAGATGAGGCGAGTTATAAAGATTAGGCCAGCTTCAATCCCTGCCTCAGTATAGCTTATGTGCACTTAACAAATTACTAGGTTTTGGACTTTGGCTGTTAGAAGTTATTGCAAGCTGCGTTTAACTTGAGTAGAAATGACATCATTTAATTCTTTCTCCAGGATTGTCTCAGTGAATATTTAACACACATTTTTAACATTTTTTGTGTTAACATTCAATGTGAAAAGGAATTTACAGCATTTTTCTTGGTGAAAATGGCGTTTTACCATATTTACACCATGTATGGTAATGTAAAAGTGAAAAAGGTTCTTTAATGAAACAGGATCTATTATTTTCCTGCTGTGGCCTTAAACCAGCTTTAACTATTGGCAAGATTTTGGGGCAGCTGAATAAAGCAGAGGTCTAAAAATATAACACATAAATCATAAATGCGTACACCTGTATGAAACGTGTAGTGCTATGGGTATTGGTCTTGTTGACCCTGACAGCCATTAGCTCCACCCAACAGGAAGTCTGCCATTTAAAATCTTCTGAAAAGTACATGCTGAGAACTTTTAAATTCTCTTTCTAGGGATTTCATATGATTGTCTCCAAACTTACTGAACATCATGCCAAGAGATTGAATGATTTTAGCATTTTGAACATTGCTGCTAGGGAGAGGTGTTAAAATGATGGCAATAAATGGAAACTGTACATGTCTCATATCTTCTGTGTGCAGTAAATAATTTTGATCAAACCTGAGCTGTGTACTTGATCCTAGACTGATTTATAGAGATGGCTACTGTGACTCTCAGTCAGTCATCAACTGAAAGAATGTAGTGTATCACTTACAACACGGTTTAAAAGAGCCCTCTTGAATTTATTCAAGTCACCTCAGGCTTGGTCACAGTAAAGGAGAGACATTAAAGATCCTAAATTCAAAACAAGTAAAATAGATGTTATCTCAAGCACTGTTGCCATGGCGAGGCAATTCATTTATGACATAAAGAGAACAGGAAGTGTCTCATATATTCTAGATGCATTTACATTACACTTGGGAAATGTGTTTGGTATGTGCCTATAGTAAGTCACAGTCATAGCGCCACCAACTGGCAGCAGGAAGTCACATCCAACAGACTTACTTGAATTAGACAGTTCTTAATTATTTTTTGTGTTAAATACATGTGACAACCAAACATCATTTTCTGAGGAAAGGTGGCGATGGAGATGTAGGGCCTGTTGTTGTTTGCAGCTATATAAAACTACATATCTTTTAAAGAATCCAAAAATAATGATTTGTGTTTTGATAGCTCCACACTTGCTGTTCAGTAGATACAGTTAACATGAGGTAGATATTTTAGAATAGGGTATGTACTTACAAAGCACAAATTTAATATGAATTGATATTATATAAGGTTCTCACATGAAAATGTAATGCAGACCAGTGGTGCGGTTCTCCTCAAAGTGATAATGATTTGAATAGAATCTTGCTAGCTGGAAAGTTCTTCAGTAGAGCCATTAAATCTCTTTTAAGAAAACTGCAGACGCTTATAGAATACGATTGAATGGGAGAATCTCTGATCTATGAGATAAAATGCACTCGCTTGTGTTTTACGACCTTGTTTCTAAGAGTTCACAATGATGAAGTCAGTGTTTTCAAAGATTCCTTCTATGTAAAGCTGAGGTGTGATTTTTAATTATTAGTAAACTTATAGTTTCTGAGAAGATATGAGAAACATTTTTCCTTCCATAAGGTGGTTATGTTTTTGTATTTCTCTTTGCAGTATGAACTGCAAAGTTGTCCTTTGAGACATGAATCAGGATAGTACTGGTGGGCCACATTTTTGGTCTTTTTTGCGAGGGTGTAGGAACGTTCTGAAAAATTGGGGTAACACATTGTTAGGCTTATCAGCTTGGCTCATGAATGTTAATTAGGTGAAAACATGTTTGTTCTGTAGTTCTAGCTGATTAACTCTAAGTCGGATAAACAGGAGTTAGTTCTAGTGATGCTAGTCACTGTGTACCATTTGCATGGATGTTTAGATTATTTGTACAAATTTTTGCAAACAAGTTTGATGTATCTATAGACTTTTGATAAAAACAGCATGAAGTCTGGTCCACTTAGCAGCTTATGGATAATAGCTTTTTTTTTTTTTAATCATACCAAGGCTATGTTCTACTATAATGAACTAAAATAGGTCTCTCCAAAATATTTCCTAGAGACAAAAAAGCTAAAGACTTAAGGTTTTTGTTGTTGGCAGGTTTTTGGCTGTCAGTTTTGTACAGTCTTATACTGAAAAATAACATTGAACATTTCTAACAGCTTGTCTGTATTAGAGCAGGTGTCCGTACCAGAACATGTCTGAGAGGCTTTGAGTGAGCCTGCAGCTACAGCTAGTCTTGTGTGTGTGACCCAGTTTTAGAGCAACTTACACATAATGGACTTGTATTAGTATTCCTACCAGCACTTATTTGTTTAGCCTTAATCGTATACATGGGTAAATGCTTAGGGAATTATCCAGTTAATATCACGATTTTCTAATGGCTAACAGTTTACAGTTCTGTAAGGTTGTTTTCACTGTTGTGGTGAAGGTTATGTGAGGTTAAATCTGGGAAGAGAGAGCCTTGCTAAAATTAAAAGCAGGGCATGATGGGAATTAAGTGTATGTGTTGTATGGAAACGGCTCTGGCATAATCTTACATCTCAGGGCCTCCTTTGCAATCATGTTCTCCTCAAACATCAGATGGTTAGTGGAGAAGATACTGTTAAAAATGGTGTTTGTAATTGTCAACATTTGGAGGTGGATGCGGTGAATGCAGGGCTACATTTTGGATTGCATATGAAATGTAATACACAACAGGAATGTTAGTGTTGAGACTTTCAAAAACTTTGCAGAGTTTATACTTTGACTTTTTCTTTTCATTACTGTGCCCTTTCGAGGGCTGCAAACCAAAGCTAAAATATGGCCTCGTTTTGACCTTGATATTTATGTACACTATTTCTCTGGCATAAAGGGTGAATTTTTTATTTAAGGCCCACGCACTAAAAGTGCAAAGGGCCCCTATTGTTTCCTCAGGATTATTATTTGTTTTCCCAAGGCTTTCATGGGTTTTGGTCTTTAACTTGCTCACAAACTTTTGAGCTCTTTCAGATCAGAGTTGTTGGCCAATAGGGTCCGGACAACTGGCTGGCACATGGTTAAGGCAGGGGGCTTGGTACCGCAGGTGGCATGGTATTGCTCGGGTCGGTCATTACTCCTTTCAGTTGTATTTTTCATTTACTGTTACTGTTTACTGCTGTTGCAATACAATGAAATTATCAGAAACGTTATTTATGAGTGATCACACAGTTGAATCAGAGTTTATTTGGTTAAAATTGCTTCAACGAATCAAACAATTTAGCAATTGCAACCGCTAATGCCATTTTGTTATAGAACTTAAGAACAGAGATTGTATTGAAACACCTCTGTCTACGTTCTCAAACTTGCTAGACAAAGTGAGTTAAAGAGAACTGTGAAATTGGATATATTGGTCTTTCTTGCTCTTACCTGTAAAATCTTATTAAAAAATGTATTTTGTGACATTTTGCCGCAGGCATCTAAAACACCAAAGGCATAATGCATTCTTTTCAACCCACTTATCCATGCCAAAATGAAACTATTACTCTTTCATTGATTTCCATTCTGTCTCTACTGCTGTTCTTTCCCAGGTCTTTCTTAATTAATCGCAATGCTCCCTCTCTCTGTCTCTCTCTGTCTCTCTCTCTCTTTATGAACACGGGGGTATAGATTGTCTCCCTGCAGTTGAGGATCTTATTTTGAAGTGATGTTACCTTAAACTGTAATTGTACTGGGCCCGACTCTGAGGCAAATGTAAATGCACCACAAGAGATTTGAAATATTCATCTCCGCTACAAAAGATGAGATTAAATGAAGGGTTCATTTTCTTACCCACAATGCATTGCAGGAGCTGCATTATTTTCCAGGGAGCCCTTCATTGGACAAGCTATGAATTGTCTTAAGATGCTTGATCTGAGCGTGTGATAGGGTAGCAAGGTCATGACAGGAATAACTGAGTGAGCTGCCATATTTGTTTGATTGACAGTTGTTATTACTAATACAGAGCTGAGCGTGATGGCACAAAGTGTACCTGAAGAAATTTAGCTTGTCCTAATGGTGAGTTGACCCTTTACTGCCTGTTGGTCCCACAGGATGTTGAACTGAAATTTGCATTGAAATGACAGGAGGAGGAATTTACTGAATTGTAATTCAAAGAATTTTAACACAGTCATATCAATAATATGTCCAATAATATCAGCAGAATAGACTCTCTCTGCTTCTTCATTTCTCCACAGTGTGATACTGTCAAAATAACAGTCGTACATTTTACATTCAGCACTGCAAAATATCCACCACATTATTCTTATTCTTTCTGAAAGTCTGTATTGATCAAAGTCTGAATACCTTGATTATATAACATTTACTAACTTTGTTTTTTCATTTCAGTTTTACTTTCTCACAATTCTGGATCGTTTTTTTTTCTACATTTAATTTCAGTTGAAGTTCAGCAGCAGCACAGATTTATGCTTGTGCTGGATATACAGCTGAACGCATTCACCCCCCCCCCCCCACCCCCACCCCCTCACTAACTTGGGTGAATTTTTTGGCTCTGAAGCAACAAGCTGTGCACACCTGGATTGGGGGATTTTCTGTCAATCTACTTAGCAAATTCTTTGTGTTTTACACAGGAAACATGCTTCCATCTTTCCATCTTGTCTAGTTATAAAGTCCTTCTGGAAGTTTATCCAGTCTTCCCTCAGGCACTGTTTAGCTCAGTCAGAGTAACCATTGTGTTCATTTGAGGAAACTTCAAACTGCAAACTTCTTCCATTTGAGAATAATGGAGGCTACAGTGCTCTTGGTAAACTCTGCAGGCAGTTCCTCACGCCTGGTTTTTACTCTGATGTACATTGTCAGCTTTGAGGCTTGATATAGAGACACATGCGTCTTTCCAAATCACGTCCAGTTAGTTTAATTTACCACAGATAAACTCCAATCAAGGTTTAGAAACGTGTCAGCAAAGATCAGGAGAAATGGGTAGTTAGTGAACTACTGTAGTGAGGCATGAAAGTGTTTAAAGGTTGTTTTTTTAAATTAACATGGGGGTAAATTAATAACCAACAGCTGATTAATTATTTCACCCATAAGTAAACAGTCTGGAACAGTAACAATTACATTTGATGTGTTATAGTGTAATGAGATGTTTAAAGTGTGTGGAGCTCAACATTGATGATTTTAGTAGTCAGACAGGCAGCTTTCCTCTATGGGTTAAAATCTAAGCTTGAAGCTTTACAGCTGCGCTTTGGCTCAGATCAGTCAGTGTTTGCAGCTGATGAGTGTTACTTCAGGGAGTCTGTGGATAGACACATTTATAGTGTTGTGTAAGAAATCTCTCTCTGCTCAGAGGCTGCAGTTATGCTCAACACTCTGAGGACTGTTTAATAATTATTGTATGCGATTTAGATTTAGACTCAGAAATCAGAAAGATTTTTGGCTTCTTCTATACAATATATATTTATTGGGATTCTAAGTCGGAAAAGGGGAAACTAAAACATTGTTTGATTTACACATTCAAATGCTAAGACAGATAATTGTTTCACAAATAGGTCATAAATACTGGCAGATGAATAGGGCAATAGTCACGTGGTTTTTTGGCTTATTATAGTCATCAGTAAAATAAGTGTTTTGCATGTAGTTTATTTGAAGAAATGCTATGAAATACACCATCTCAACTTTTCTGTTTTTTAACAGTGGTAAATCTGTAATAAGGACTGTCTATTTCAAAGTAAAGTGTCAGGCAACTAGTGTAACAAATCAGGCTTTTTATGAAGTTATATAAGTAGAGAACTTCTTGACAGATGTATACGTGCTGAAAATTACAATAAGACTTCATGAAGTTTTGCAAAAGTGCTGTCCCTATAAAATGAATTATACAGATTATACATTTGTTTCATATATGTCTCATCATGAACCTGAGGCTGTTTGAAGAACATGCAGCATGCAAACTGGAAAATGGAGTATTATTATTTTATCTGTGGCTACTGCCAAACCGCCAAATGTGATTTTGACGGTAAATGATTTTATACTTAAAATAATTGAAATGCCACTAAAAATGATTGAAAGTGATTGCAAACGACCAAATGAAGTTATGTTTGAGAAAACAGACCGTTATTTACAGATGGCATTTGATACCATGAAATACCAACATGTTTAATACACCAGTTACACAAGTTTCCAGTATTGGATATCTACTACAGGTCATTGTATTCCTGAGACAGCTTCACCTGTAGTGAAGGTTCATTTGTAACATCTCTTTAAGGTTCATGAGGCTGTTTGAACTCTGCACACTCAGCACTGTTGTGGCAGTTGCCAGATTGCACAGGTCAGCATTGCCCCTCTGTTACTGACCGCTGGGGGCCGAGATTAAAACAGCAATAGTGGCCATTAACACCCTTTGTTTTCAGTCATTAACTTAAACTCTTGTTAACATTATAGGTTAAATGACATTTCTGATTTAACTGTTGACGTGTCAGTTTATGACATCTAATGTGCTGGTCTGATGTCATTGATGGTAAATGCTATTGGTTTCCATTGTGTGTCTAAGCTGAATATATATAACACAGAATGACATTGGATACCTCTGTGATGGAGATTTTGTGAATGTTTATAGGTAAAGGAACTGTCAAATGGTGGTTTTGTGTAAATTTAATTGTTAAACAATAACAGCATTTTTCATTTCAGGTGAACTGTTCCTTTAAGGGCAAATAAACATTGTGTCATTTGACATATCTTGAGCTCTGCAGTGGGAATCTGGAAATTGCCTTCAGTCAGAAAACAGGTGGTACAGTGACAACAAACCAAGTGTTTCAGTTTCAGGATTAAATCTGAGCTCACTGCTTGACCAGCACTGACTCTCATCTCTGTGCTGTTTGTGTTGTTGATGTGTGGTGCTGTAAGGGCATCTGTGGATGATTGACAGTCTGTTGTCACAGACAACTGCATGTGCAGTGAGCTGGATTGTGAGGCTGTGCATAAAATATGTATATTAATATAAGAATGCAGAACCTCAGTGTCACAGAAGAGGCAGGAAATGTCAGAAGGGATCTGTTTTGTATAAAGTTTGATCTCAAATGTGTTTTATTGGATTTAAGCTCAGAAACTCAAACCTGAAAACATGTTTTTGTGACATTATCTCACCAGCAAACTAAATGAAAGTCACAATTGCAGATTCTCTCCTCAGTGTTAAAATACAAAAGCAGCTTTATCATTGTTCAGTGTTTAGGTTTAAAACAGAAGGGATCAGCAGTTTCTGTCACAGCTAAATCAATCCCACCTGTGTAACTTTCACTGCTCGAGGTTCAGGTTTATTGTAGAGAATGACATGTCAGACTACAAGGTGAAATCTCCTGTTGATTTTCACTGAGTGTCAGTCATACAATTCTTTTTTTTTTTTTTTTACTTGAATTAAACAGTGGCCTGTGCTGCAGAAATGATTGCATGAGCACAGTAAAAATAAATATAGAGAAAGAAGCTCATTTTAAAGCACAAATGACATCACATAATATTATCTAATAGCCAGTAGAGATTCTTTGTTGTTGATTTAACAGCTGCTAGTAGTTGTAGCATTAGATAGTCAGTGAAGACGTCACATTCTCATACAGGGAACCTGAGCGAATAACATCTTTAGATGCCCATGTTTTTCTGTACATATTCTCACTCAGAAACATGTCTTTCAAACAGTCCTTATTACATTAAATTAAATGATGTTGCCACGATGAAGCAATAAATTAATGACTATAAAACAGAAACAGGAAGTGATGCTAAATTCTGCATATTCTACATTTATTTTATTCTATATTCCAATTTTGTAGTTAGTTGGTGGTGTTTGCATTCAATATTGTTCCTCTGTTGTTTGTAACTTTGTCAGAACCAACATGCTTTTCTGAGAACCGTTGACATAGAACATTTGAACATAGCTGGTCGCCTCGACAGGAGCTTCTGTGTGTGTAGTGTCACCAAGTTTAAAGTGTTGATGCAATACCACAATCCCCCAGGAAAACCTGCGCTTCATCTGTCGGTTCAAAGTGAGAGTGGTCTGTGGGGGGCTGGCAGGAGTTTACAGCTGTAGAAGTTCACACCACTGTACCACAGAGTGAACTGCCCTGCGCAGTTATAGTATGTGGCTGTGATGGATCACCCAATGAATGCATGTCTGAGTGCCTGCAAAGTGAAGCAGATGAAACGAAAAGCTCTAACCTAATGTGACAATCTGGAAAGTATTACGGAGGTCAACGGTGATCCTTAGGTGTTTTGGAAAATGTGCAAAGCATGACTGTAAATTAATTTAGAAGATATCTTACTGCACTCACATCTTTCTTAAGGAGTCTACAGGACTAAATCAAAATAGGCATCAAAATGGGTCTATACTCTACACATATTGCAGGTTTTGGCAACTATTTGAGAAAAGATTACTTTTATTATAAGGATTTATTGGATTTATTGTCTTTGTGGCATAAGCATTCCCATACCGTCAGCTTCCTGACGGAGCGTCTCATTCATTTCAGAAATATGGTTTCATACGTAACCTGAGACATTTGGTTTTCATAAAGGCCATTTTGTTTTCATGCAGACTTTTTGATGGCATACATCTATTGAACAAGATATTGATCTTACCAGCCTAAAATTCACAAGCAACATTCATAAAGGACCGACAAAGTTCACTGAAAGTGAAACTCAAGGACTCCCACAAAGGTTCTGCAGCTCTGAGCATGAGTTCTCCTGTCTGCCGTGAGCGTGTTAAAGATCTCTCACATTCCCTCACGTTCCACAAAGTGATCCTAGACAATTCTGCAAAGTTGGAAATACATGAAATGACATGATTTCCCTTTTGGTTTCATTTAAACAAGCTAATTTAAAGGCATCAGAGGGTGTTGAGATGGTGTGTGTGAAATAAAATGAATCATGGTCAGCTATTTAGACTAAGTCCTCATTTTTATGGAGGAGAAATGAAATTAATTCAGCAAAAGTGGTTTTGGGGTCTGAGGCTGATTAACTGAAGATAAATGTATTCCTTTTTGCTTCGTTGCTGCTAAACTTTGTGGAATAATCAAATAAAAAATGTAGAAAGAATTTATTATGCAGTACAATAAAAGGAATTGCTAACTGCGAGTTCTGAGCAGAAGTTTCTTCACATTCCCTCAAGGTGCCACATTTCTTTAAATTACAGCCTGAGACGCAAATGATAGGAGAGCTAATGTTTCCAGACACAAGCATTCAAAGAGCTAAAAGGCTTTATCTCATGCCTTTCTATGTTCCATTAATTTTCTAATGAACACATGGTGAAAATCTACATGGTTGACCAATCACACACTCTACAACCTGCAGATATTTTAACTGGTGATTGGCCGTCGCTTTAGAATCTAAATGTATGGAAATTCTATGTTTGACGTTATGTCAAAGAGCAAACCTGATGATGTTGATTTAATTCATAAATACAGACTTGTGCAAAGTGTTGCTGGAATGTTAATTATATCTCTTGCTTATGTGCTTTAGGTTTGTGGCCTTAAAAGTGTCTCACACAAAGTTGATGTTTAGATATGGCATCAGTATTATTGATGGTTTGTTTGCCATTTTAACTAATTTAATTTATATTGTATTGATCTGGAAATTCTGCATTTCCTTTCAGTAAAATCTGAAACACCACTGATCTGTACTCTAGAATATTTGATAAATATATCAAGATATGACAATAGTTTAATAAAACATTGAATGCTACTGAAACGTTTTGATTAGTTTGTCACTCAGGCAGGCGATCTTTTAAATAGAGCTTTTCATAAGTGAGTAATATGCAAGTCACAAATAGGTATATCTTGTAGCTCCACTGGTAGAGCATTGCGTTAGCAGCGCAAAGGTTGTGGGTTCAATCCCAGGGGATATAAGAAATGATAAAATGTGTACCTTGAATTCACTGTAAGTCGCTTTGGAAAAAGCGTCTGCTAAATGAGTAAGTGAAAATATGCAGGATCCTTAGAAAAACAGGTGGCCATATGATGTATTATTAACAACAGACTGTAGATGTTTTCTTTGTGATACATCTACGCTGTAAGCTATTTTCACACTATCACAAAATGTCTTTTCACAAAATCTTTTGTTTCCTTCCAGGATTGCATTTAATCATATATTCTTTTAGATGTTCAGACCCTACTGTGTACATACTGTATATACAAAGAATATTTCATAGAAGAGTGATTCTGTCCATCTCTGACAATAACCCTGTCATTTAAAATCACGAGGCACATTCGTCTGATCCATCACTACTACAAAAGCCTTTTAACGCATTCACCTCTTTGCATCAGACCTTTATAACTGGTATTATTGCCCCTCTTTCCCCTACAGCAAGTCAGGCGAGTGGCTGGACCATAGTGACAGCTGTGAGAGCATGAAGGCTCCGCGGGGGCCTGCGGTGCAGGAGGGCATTAAGAACCGGTTATGGGGTTGAAGCAAAGGGCTGAAGAAGAGCTTTGCTCTCTGACCCGATCGTTGGTGATTAAAAACATCCCTGAGGAGAATTCCAGGAAAAGAAACAGTGAAATGTCACGGGTGATATGAAGTAAATACAGGTGGGCTTCAGCTGTCTGCTACACAAACAGAGGCTAAGAAAGGGCACAGCCTCTTTCTGGATCCACAGGGAATTTCTGTTAGGAAGGAAAATGCGCGTTTCTATATTCTATATGCCACTCCTGTTGTGTTTTGTAGGATAACATACAGTACAGTGTTTATAACACTTTTACTGTACAATTCACTGTATAAAATGTTAGTCTTTAGACTTATTGTTGGTGAGTTAAACATCAAAAATATGCATGCCATATGTTTGTGTGGCTCCAGGGACAAGAACTATGGTTTCATAATTCCTGTTGGGTACTCGGTTAAGAGCTTTATGTTATGAGCACCTAGTTAATGTTAATCCACCATAATGTTGGTGATTCCTCTTGTTTGTACAGACAGCAGCTGTGCAGCTGTGTGTATAATTCATCATCCATCAAGTACTGATCCATATAAATCAAGAGATTATGTTAGTTAAAAAGTAATGAAGGCCATCCAACTGTCTTTTTGTGTAAGTCATTCTAAACTTCATAGGCGTCTGTTAAACGAGGCCAGGCCTCTCTTAATATAATCAGTCACAGGAGGTGAAGGATAAGGTTTAAAATATCAAGATCACTGCAGCCAAAGTTTCCTCACCTACATCCACAAAACACTTTAAGTGGCAAAGCCGGAGTGAAAATAGACTCTAAAGTGATGTTTTTATGGGCTAAAGTGTGTCATTTCTGCAGCACTAGCATAAACCAAAGAGGTCTGCTTTTGGTCGGACATTATGTTACTGCAATATTGCTTTAGCAGCAGTTTTTAGATAGTGCCACATAGTGTTTATGCTGGGGCAAATAAACATAAATGGTTACATTTTAATGGGAAAAAGTTCTTTGCAGTTGAAAATGGCATTAGCTTTAATGGTTTTACAGTGACATTTACTGTCTTCTATGACAAATGATCAAGCAAAATGTAATCTGAGTCTGAACTGATAATCGGATTCATTAATTGCTTGAATTTTGAAGGTTTCTGTAAGACCTGAAAGTGTCATTCTGCATTAATGATTTTCCCACAATCTAGCATGAATTTGCCAGTGAAATAACAGTGATTCGTTTTGCAAACGAAAGTACATTATTTGCTAAGTGCAGATAATTATATTCATTTTAGCCCCATTATAAAGAGAGGATGTGGCCAGACAATGTTTCTTAGTCACTGATACTGCATGCCTTTGACAATTTGCCTAAATTGTATAAATCATGTTTCTTTGTAATGTAGCCAAGACGTGTCTTTTAGAAGCCATCGTGAAGGAATTTCACACAGTCCTCCTACTTTTTGGCTTGAATGTTTTTTTGTCTGTTCATGGAGCAAAAAGAATGATCACAGATGCTGGTAACTTAGTCTGAGGCAAGCGTTTTACAGGCTTGCGTGAAATATTAACTGTTAGAGGTGCCTCTTATATCTTTAACTCTGATCATGTTCCCTGCTTAGCTATGCATGTTTAGCATGCATATACAGTAAAATGCATGCACATACAGCAACACATGTAATATCACATTCCTGCCTAGTAAGTTGCATTAGATTAATGCAGAATTGCATTATGTTCCAGAAGGACCTTTCTGGAAACTGCCTCCAAATCTCACAGCTACCCCAGACATGCTAAAACTGCTGGTATTATAATGCGTCATCGTAAATTAATCTATGCAATAAGAATTTTTGCAATTAAGATTCATCTGTGTAAAAAGAGCCATAGTGCATAAGTGCAATTATACTCTCATATTGTGTAAATACTATATAATGTTATGCATGTATATCTTTTTTGTATTTACTGTAGTGTGCTGCTGTATCATGGACCAGACACTGGTAATTATTCACAGCTCCTTTTGCACTATAATTTTCTGTACCTCCCACTTTTTGTGTAAAGCAAACTACAGTGCAGTTATTCCACAAACAGTACCCTTAGAACAGGCTTTTCCTAATGGGTTTGCTGCAGAGCCCAATAGTAACAACTCACTGCTCTCTCCTTTGTCATTGAACCTGCAACCTCTTGGTTACTAGCTTTAACAGCAATACGGCATCAGCAGTTTTGTTGTCAGAGATGCTAAGCACCCAGCAGGCTCTCTCGTGGCTACTGTACTCGTTTGACTGGTCACTATTTTAAACACTTTGCTATCAGTAGCAGTTTTGAACATTACCCTTAAAAAGAGTTTTGAAGGTTTAAAAGGTTTCAGATCACAGCCTCAGACACACAGATGCACATGCTCTGTTATTGGACGCTACAGGAAGTGTATCAGCCATTGTGCTTGATGAGATACATGGCAGTATGTGTGTCTGTGTGTGTGTGTCGACTGTCGCAAGCTGCTGACTGACTCCATGGTGGTGAAAACAGGATTAGCTGCATATTGAATGTGGTGAAAGGCATTTAAATTCCATCTTTCCAGGAAAGATATTTAAATTCCATGAAAATAATTTAAAAAAATCAGCATTCTTAGCCTCAACAAGCACAATTACATAGTCAATTAGTGGATCTGGTGTTGCGGCCTCTGTTGCCATCACCTCACGTTTTTGTGTTGCCTTATTCACATTATGTGAATGGTTGAGCTGTTTTTGACAGAAGTCAGTTATGGCATGATGTTGTCTCTTTAAAGGTGTTGATGCTACACAAATATTTACAGTTTTTTGGGCTGAGATTGGAATGGTGTAATTTAGTTTAGTTATTAGTGATAGTCTGGAATATCTGGCCATCATTATATTATTGTCATCGTTCTGTTACTCAGGCCAATACAGATATTTGGTTTTAGTTCTGACAGGAGAGCAACACTTTTTCCCAAGAAATGCCAGGTGATGCATGTCTGTCCCATGGCTAAGTTTTCTCTTTCTTTAATACTCTAAAAATAAAGTGTGGATAAAGTCAGCCTTCTGAGTGAGAGAGAGAGAAAAAGAAAGCTGACTAGGCTCGCTCCCCCTCCCAAACGGCAAACCTCCCATGTTGAATTAAACAACAGTTCAGGTGTCAGTGTGGCATAACTCAGTACTGGGCCCAACTTGTTCCTGAAAAATAAGTGCATTTCTCATTCCTTATCAACCATTCCTGATAAGAATACGGAGCTTCCCACCTGGCTGGGCAAGATGCTCAAAACAATTGGGGTTATATTGATGTGTTTACCAATGAGCGGGGAACACAACATACACAAATCTCCTCTCTCCTGCTCCTTTGAATTTGACACCTAATGCAAATCCACACACAATGCTTGATAAATGCAGGTCATAACAGGTTTAATTGGTCATCATACACTGGAACCCGAAACAGAAGTCGGATTGTTGCTTCTGTGTTTTGCCTGGAATTTGTGCATTAGTCTAATATTCACGTCTCATTTACAGCTGAGGAGAAGTAAATTCTATATTTCTTCCTTGACACTTTTGGTTGAAGGTTGTTTGAGATTATTAACATCAAGATAAGTGTGATTTCGAATATTAAATAGTAAATCTTAGATGTCTGAAGATCAATAAAAGAATTTTGCTCTAATTTGGTTGATTTAACACCACACCAATTGTTTTGGCATGTATTGGGAAGAACTTTCCTGCATTAGATAAAACTGCTTTGTGTGAAAGTTTTGTGTGAATGACATTTATTTTATTTTTAAAAATCGTTCGCTCTTTTCCATGTCCCAGTCTCATGTAGTTATCATGAGAGTGTGTGTCCCATCTCTCGCTGTTCCTGCCTCATCTGACCGATTTAACTCTCCCGGCTTTGACATGATTACAAACTCTGCAATGATCAAATCACTCAGAGACTTTACAGCACAATACCATGTAGGAGTCCCTCATGAATGTTAAAGCTGAGCTCCACAATAAGAGATTATTTAGACACTGGAGCTTTGTAGAAATAGAGGGATTGGGGGGGTGCACAGCCTGTCTGGGCTGGATAAAATCTTCTGTCCATAAAAGCAAGCCATGACTTTTTGTTTTGCCTGGCTTCCCCTGTGTCTAATAAAGCTTAATTACTCAATATTTTGTGTTGGCTGTCACCTCCAGTTGGCATTTAATACACAGAAACTATGATTTGTGAAAGTCTGTGGCCTGAGGTGGAGCTTATTAGAGTCTCACTTATTTAAATCCAGATTAGGATCCAGGCCATGAACTTTATTGCACATGTGGTCAATTTTTCATCTTGGCTGAGCAGGTCTTATTGACCAACACATTTAATAATGAACCAGACGAGTAATACTAATGTGGTCAGATCATTTTGAGGTCTGCACTGTAAAACCTGATGAGTTAATTTACCCTCAACATATAGTTGATATTACATCAACATTTTTAGATGAATAGATGATGAGTTCATTCCGTCATTATCACATGACAATCTGAATGTCAGACAAACGAAACACTTCATTGTAATCATTTTATGGATATTAAAGACCCAACAGACACATTTCCTCATCAGACCAGTGTTATATCAGGTGGGACAGCAGTATTGTCTGGTATGAAAATGCTGTAGAAAACATTACAAGTTCTGCAGTAATCTAAAACAATTCTGCCACTGTTTTTTAAAATATATAACAGGTTTCATTTCGAGGGAACTCAGTGCTACCTCATGGCTTGTTGCTACAGGAAACGTGCTTCAGGCGTGCCCAGGTCTCAACACATATAAAATCAGGCCTATTTATAGGCAGGTCAAGGTCATGTGACGTATCATTGTGAGCCAAAAGCCTTTAAAAGGCACTAGCAAAATACACCATCAGCGTCTTGTCTTCAGGAAGCCTGTCTGTCTGTTTGTCTGTCTGTCAGTCCATGTACTCAGGTTTAGAGAGAGAAAAAGAAGATTTTAGCTTTGAAAAACAGTTAGTAAAAGAAAGAAACAAGAAAATGAGTTCTAGGAAGCGTGAACCGTTCTGCCCACGCTACATTTTGGCAGGTGACGCACAGGATGTGTGTGTAAATTGTTTGGGAGCTGAGCACACTAGATCAGCTCTCTCGAGAGTTGACTGCCCTCAGTGTGAGCTGCTTTTATTGAGGACACTCCGTTCCCGGCCGGCTCTCTAAAACCCTGATGGGAGCTGGGCAGCTGTAGCTGGTGGGTCGGGTCTCAGTTCTGCTGAGGCAGAGCAGAGGCTGCATTCATGGAGTTCAAGCTCAGTTTTTTCTCTTGTGTTCACGGCTGAATCAGATGAGCTAACAGAAGCTTCTCTGCAGTTTCTTCAGAGGTGGAAGATGAGTTCATTCTGTCAGTGTCAGATGAAGATCTGATGACTGTCAGCCAGATGAAACGCTTCAGTTGAGTCGTTTTGTAGATACACAAAGCCAACACAACTAACACAATTCCTTCAAGCAGATTGTGTGTTATATCAGACAGGACAGCAGTAATGTTTCAGTGCCTTGTTAAGTACACACTCAGTCTTGTATGGGTTATTCTCCTTGCACAACATTTTGCATGTGAAGATCATGGCTCGCCTTTATTAGTCATGCTAAACTTCACTGATATGTACTTGGTCTGGAGTACAGCAGTATCTCGACTCCACAGGACCTGCAAGACAATTAGCAGACAAGTTATCACCTGACATGATTACGTTTTAGTGAAAATATATCCTGTATTCTACTGGTATGTGAGTTATTGTCCCCTCACACATTACACACATTCTCATTGGCTGTTTGTGAAGTCTCTGTGGTGCTATAGCACAACTATCCACCAGTGCTGTAGCTTGTTTGCACATGATGTTACATCTCTGTGTTGCTGTGGCCATATTGCAGATGGAGGGCAGGAAGTGAGTGAAAATGTACATAGAAATTATGAGGATGTTGTATTTCTGTTTATTTTCTTCTCATTTTGTTTTTTTATCCTTACCCTTCATTTGAATTTCATGTGTCTTTAGAACCACGTGAAGCACGAGAATCAATGCAAACAAACGCAAACAGTTTAAAATGTATAAATGTAATTTATAATATGTGATCGAATGTGATCGCATTGAATCTGCTCCATTTCAGATCAGTGGTTTACAGTGAAAAGACAATTAAAAGTGGTTGAGCACTGTAAATATAACATTAAATATGTGTTCACCTCATGCAGTAAATTTACAGACAAATTACCCTTTATTATCAAACTGTTACTGTTTGGTCATGCTGTTGGCTTGTGTTTAGTGGAGGTTAATGGGTGTTAATCTCAGTGCTTATTATTGATTTATTTATGTTTAAAACAGTGTTGGGTTCATATGTGCGTTAAGCACATTACGCTTGTCTCTTATCACTGATCTGTGTCATTTCTGATGACCGGCTTTCAAAGGAACCGTTAACTGGAGATGTTGGACCATCATCCACATCAAGACCTTCCAGTGCTGAAGACCCGGTTCTTGTTTTACTGTCATGGATGAGCTTTAGTAGGTTAATCTCTAGAACATAAGCAAGGCAACCATAGCAGCAATGGCTGAGAACGGCTGACAATGCACTGCTTTCTAACCAGCTCTTCTCTGACCTAATAATATTTTCTTTTTCATATTTTTTGCTTTCAGCAGTAATTTCTTCAGTTGTTGTCTGCCCTGACCCTCTATCCCACTTCTCTCCCCCGTATCCCCCCTCAAACTGTGGTCAAACAGTTCGTTTCAGGTGATAGGCTGTGCCCTAATGTATTCTGGGAAGGCTAGTAATGATCGACATTTTATAGAGGCAATGCTCTTTGCGTTTTGACTGAGCACCTCTGGCTAAAATAGTGGTGCAGATTTTCTATGATCTTCACTTTATCGACTGCTGCATGGTGTTATGCGCCCTCTGGGCTAGCCACCGCCGCTAGCAGACCCACTTTTGGGAGGTTTGCTAGTCAATAAAAACCTTGTTTATTTGCATGAAAAGGAAAGGGAACAGCAGCGATCGACAGCAGTCTAGACATGACATGATAACAGTTATACAGCGGAGATGATGTTGGCAGTTCATGCCTGCTGGGCGACTGTGATGTTAAGAGGAAATGGAATGCTGGGATTAATACATTAAACCTGTGGATAACTGTGACCTCTATAAAAGCCATTCTCTCTGTATGACATTGAGGTGGGAAACGGAAACCTGATCCAGTTTATCTATAAATGAAGTACTGTGTAATTTTCTACCACAAAGATTTACTTCAGCCTTTATACCGTGATATCAGAGCTATTATGTTTACAAGGTAATCATTGTTAAGAATATGTCATAATGCAATAGTGTGTTTTCTTGTTTTCTTTTGTGCTGTTTTTGAAGGTGAAGCAAAAATACAACTCATTTTACCAGTTTGCCAAGCAACAGGCCTGTGAAATTAAACTACTTTTCTCATCATTCAATACTGACAATTACTCTTTATTTTACTACAAACGTTTTGGCATTTACTATAGGAAAAGAACATATAGAACTATTTGACAAACAACAGAATACTTTGACAAATACCGAGGTCTTACTATTTTAATTTACCAGGTTATTTAGATCACGGTAGCTTGAAGGACAATATAACCTTTGAAAGCCATTGAAATATACCTAATGGTTATAGACAGAGCACTTTATAATCAAATTCAATACTGATCACAATAAAGATACTAAATATTGAATGAAAATATAGAATCGTGTATATAAGAAGTTTAATGAACAGATCAATAGCATGATAGAAGGAAAAATTTATTTAAATTTTAAAATGATAAAATAGTTTAACCAAATTAGGTAATGGTGACATTACACAAAGTAATAGCTAGTTATATCAGTTTTAACGTTAAGTTTAACTAAAGGGACTATTCTAGGACAGCTGTTGGTGTAATAAAATATCTGAAATGTCGAATGTCTATATTGAGTATTGAGCTTGGAAACCATCTCTGAGTCTTTCAGCTCTGAAACGTTAAGATGATGTTGTTTCATGGTTTATTGTGGCCTCTGTCTCTTTTACTTACTGACTTCTCTTGGTTCAAGGTTCCTGTACTTGAGCAGCAGGTGATTCTGCAGAGAGTTGCGGTTTCCCACCAGTTACATTCTTAAGAAAATGGTTCTTAATAGCTAGACTAGTTTCTTCAGTGTGTAACAGCAGAGCCCTTTGGTGCTGAATAGAACTCTAGAGAACCTTTACAAGCGCTATATAGAGAAATATTCTGCAAGCGGCTCAGAACAACGCTTGAGTCAGGGCACATGAGCCACAACCAATCGGCACGCAGCTTTAAAATAATGAATTACCAATGACAAATTTAAAATGGAAAAGACAGAGCTAAGGAATACTTTCCTAATACAAAAGGAATGTAGCACATTCAGTACTAAAGGGTTCTTTAAAATAAAAAAGTTCATCACTGTCACATGTACTGTTCCCCAGCGTTCAGAATGGTGTAATCTTAGACTGAGTCAGTTTTTTTACTCTTAAAGCAACAGTTCTTATACCTGTGCAGGTTGACATAAGCCGGTATATCACCAAAAGCAGCTTGGGTTTAACTGGAATTCTGTGGTGCTTGTAGTCTGAACTCCAACACTCAGACTTTGAGATGCATGCTGATCGTCTGCATTCACATTATCAACAGCACAAGAAGCAAATCCAGATTAAAGCCTGTAGTGAAAAAGGCTTTGTGCTAGAGAGAGATATCAAAAGCTAGAATGAGAAAACACTGTGGTCACGTTAATACTGCTGGTGTAGTGTTCCTTTGCTTTCTGTGAACTTTGTCAGGAGCAAATATGGCTGCCAGAGACCGTTTTATGTTGGCATGGTGTGATCAAGGCGCTGAGCTGTTAGACGGTGCAGAAATACATCAGGGTTTTGAACCAGAACTTTGACTTAGTGGAACTTCCTCAGTGAGGCGTGAGATGAGATATTGTGGTAATGCTAGAAAGATCAGAAATGCACTAAACATTGTCAGAACTCTCTTCTTAATTGTATCTATCTAGCATAATGTTAACTTGTGAAAATGCACTTAGCTTAACCTGAGACTTACAAACAAGCTAATTAGCTGTTTACTAAATTACTGCCTAATTAGCTGTAAAGTGCTAGAATTCATGCTAGAATCTAGTCAGCTACTGTTATGGTGAACTGCATTACTGACATTATTGTAATGAAGACCAGAGAAGACGTAATTGTAACAGGTTTAATGAAGCCCAGTTCTCTTTACTTAAAGATGTCTTAATATGTTAATCACGGGGGGTCTGTAGTTTTCCCTGGTAGGAAACTCTAGCAGTCTCTGTACTCACTTACGGCCCCTGACACAGATAAATGACCTCACTTATGCCTCCTGACGCATTCTGATAGGCTGTTGGTGAGACATGCCGTCCTGTAGATCGCTTTTCTGAAGCCTGCAGCTTTTACAGTTTACCAGCTGGGAAACTAGTAGATATGAATAAACCTGCTGCATGCACAATAACAACGTGTGTTTGAAGTCCAACAGTAAATGTCTGTGACATGAATTGTTCTGCTAGCACTTCAGACTGCAGGTGCAAAATCTCAAAACAATTCAGCAAACATAGTTTCTTTCCTCCCTGCCAAAAGCCAGATAACATATTAATATCTATCTGTATTTACACTGGCACACAAACTGTAATTTACTTTGTCAGTAAGATCAAAATAGACACCTGGTGTGCTGAAATTAAGAAAACATTTCCTTTCTGTGATATTGGTTTAATGTTTTTTTCTCCATGTTGTATTAGCTGGAAAGAAATCAATATTTTGAATAAATGCCATGTTGTGTATTGGCATCCATCTGCACAAAATTAATATGGAGAAACAGAGTTAGGAAAAAAGTGGCAATCATGTAGTGAAGTTAGTAGTCCTGTTTGACTTGATAATGTGCTTTTGCAGAAGTTTGTTTTTCGGCCTTCAGAATGTGAGGCGAACAATCGTTGGTTATAAAAAGAGCACAGCTGATCACAAACAACTGCTGGAATTCTAAATGTCACACACATTTTTTATTCTGACCACATCCATCGTTCATCTTAATTTTATCTTGAGTTTCTAAAGCGGATTGTGCCCGTTTTCTTAAGTATTTGATGACATGCTAAGCAAACACATCAAAGAGGAGTTTTACTGTATATACTCATAGCCATAGGTTGGTTACTGAATCTAACTGTTACTTGTGTTCTTCATCCTCTGGTTTAATTTAAAGGTGTGAAAAACATCTACACTACAAGTGCACTAATAGCCTCCCTTCACCGTCTCCATATCTTAATAAAAGACAGCGGGAAATTTAATTAGTCAGCCAGAGTTGTTGTTTAACAGGACTTAGTTAATAAGAGCCTGGCAAGGTTATGGTCTCATGGTGCAGGAACACACACGGCGTAACGCGGGGATCTCAGGCCAGCCATCAGAGCTGTCCTCATTAACACACATCCCTGTTCCTGCCTCAAATCCCTGGAGAGACCAATTAGCTACAGACGGACTCATTTGTTTGTGTGTTGTGTGCTAGAAAGAGCAGCTAATCTAGCTGGTTTAGAGGGCTGTGGTTGGTACACTGAAGATGCCATTGAGCTGTGATGTTGCCTAAGACTGGGTAATTTTATCACCATTTTTATCACCATTCGGCAAATGCCTTACAAACCAACTTGCAGGGTATCCCAGATATAAATTTTTGCAGAATGTTCATGCAGTCCTCGTGAATGGAACTGGTGACCTTAGTGGTGCTAGTGCTACGCTATACCACTGTAGTGCTACACTATACCACAAGCTACAGGAATAGAGAAAAATGTATGTAATCATTGGTGTTAAAGTTGGAAGAAATTGATAGATTTTCAATGTTACTGCTGTCTTCTAACCGTGTCTTATACACATGTTGACTTTTCTAAAGGTTATCAAAACCTGATGACATTTAAATTCAGCCTCAGTCACATTTAAGTGAATTGGTGCAAGACTGCAGTTATGTTCTTTTACTTGGAGATGTTTGATAATAAAGTCAATGCTTGTGACACCTACTTGGGAAAAAGTTGGATGCCCAGGTTTGGCTTGTCTCCAGCATGGATTGTCTCGTATTGAAACATTTCATACTTTATGTATTTTGAAACTGACCTTTTAAAATTTTAAATGGAAGATAATCTTGCTGTTGATTGGACATAATGACATGCCAGTTATTTATTTCTAATGAGGGAACGCTCTTTCTGGTTTGCTGGCTGTTGCAATAGACACCATGCAATAGAGCTGCTGGACATTTTTGTCATGTTTTAAAATATTCTAATGCGTAACATGGCAGTTTTCTCAGCTGACTTATATGCAATATATCCTTTATACTTTATTTTACTTTATTCTCCAGCTGTGTTCACTGACCACACCCTGGGAATCCAGCCCAGATGAGACACCTTATTATGTAGCACCGTAATTAAATTTCACACATTAGCCCTTAGATCATTACAGCCACACTATCAGTCAGCCGTAACCAGATAAGCCACAGACGGCACCTACACAGTCTCTCTGGGAGATTGTAGGAAAAATGCCCATCAGCGTGTTATTCCGGTTGCTTTCATAGGAAGCTGAAAGAGCCACAGACTACATTCACAACACATGTAACACATGAAAGCTGTGTGACTCACCTGTGTGTGGTATTGCATTCACATTCTGTTTGTTCATTTGAATCAGTGTGAATGTGATGTGAATGTGATTCACTGGTGGGCTTTGAGGTAAGATGCCCTGCAAATTGTGCCCTACATTTCCCTCTTATCATACAAATTGGAGGAAGTGTGCTGTACACAATACGCCAGCACAATTTGGAGAAAGAGGAAAGCAAATGAGAAGTCGTCAAATCCGAAAAATAGAACCATGGATGCGGAATTGTGTATTAGAGGAAGACACTCTTGAATATAAAGGTTCCTAAAAGGTTATTTGTCTGACTATATAACTCTATAAGGGATCTTTAACATTCACAGAACCTTTCTGTTGAAAAATTCCTTGTAGTACAGACTGACAGAAAGGTAAGAAAAAGTGCTTGCTTTAAGAACATTTGACAGAATTGTCATTTGTGGTTCTTCAAAATGGTTCTCTGTGGCATCGCTGTAAGGAATCCTTTAACTTAATCCTTTTAAGATTGTCAATAGAAGTAGCTTGTTTTTTTCCAGATCATAGTTTTTAGAATATATTTTTGCACATAAAGCCTTTACACCCTTGTAAACTGAAGTCATATTCAAAGCTAAACCAATAAATTAACCAAGTCTCCTCTCTCATGGTGTATTGTCTTCAGTGATCTTCAGTGAGGTGATGTTCTTACCTTGATTGTCGTCAAACTATAATTTGAAGTAACTTGTAGCCGGACAAACTGTAGTTTTAAAGCAGCTTTAATGCAGAGGGCAGTGGCAGGTTTCTAGAAAGTTCATCAGAGTGTGCTGTGATCAGTTAATGCCACAATAATAATTCATGTTACTACTCCCATCATTAAATTAGATGCATATTTCTACTTTATTCCACTGTTCCTCAACATCTCCAAATCTGCCAAATAGCAGACATGCCCCATTAATATATTACCTCTGCTGTTGTATCCAAATGTGAGAGGTGGACAAAACATGTAATGGCTTCAACATTAATATTTGATAACCAGAGCTTGAACTGAGGGGGATGTAAACAAAAAAAATGCATCCCCTCTTTATAACCACCATCCATTCTTACCTAGATTATTATTGTTGTGTATTGTATTATTTTTACTTATGATAATTATAAATTGATGAAACTATAAATGGTGATTGGATAATAGGAACTCAGTAAGGAGCAGCACACAAGCTCATGCTAATTTTTGAGCTTTTCAAAGTGGCCAGGAGAACATTCTTCAAACGGATGAGAACAGAAGGTTCCGGATGATGTTTGATAGCTACATTTTTTTTATTTTACTCTTTAATCCTCCCCAGATGAAAGCCGCGGTCAGGCTCAAATGGGAGAGGACTCAGCTGAGGTAACGATTGTTCGTGCCTTTGAACCATTTTGGTAAATATTGTGACGTGGCACATGTTAGAGTGATCACCCAAAAGTCAAAGTGTTATCATGATTTCCTCATCCTCATGTTGTTCCAAAACAGGTATGAGTTTAAATTTTCTGTTTAACATAAGAAAAGACATTTTTCAAGTTAATTTACTGAAACATATATTCTGTTAAATAAAAATAGGTTGTCTATACAAATGTTGTAGTCATTGTCTAAGTTAGCGACAGGTAATGCATGCAATGCATAATTCATTTGCACTAGCATTGAGATTAAGATTCAAATAATTAGTAGCCCACCAACCGAAGGTGCTGAGGGTCCGATTGTACATATATGTATATTTTTAATTCAGTTGAACCATTCAACTAATCTGAGTTTGTTTGAGCCTCGTCAGATAACCCAGAAAGGAAAATTCTGTCATGGTTTACTCTCCCTCGTGTTGTTCTATACGGTGTGGTGAGATTTATTGTTCTGTCAGAATTTACTAACTCACACGTCCATCCATATGCAATGTTGAGATTTATTACTGGATGTGGAAGTACAACTCATCAATCATCTTATTGCTTAGGGCCCCTGGGAGTCTCGGGCCCTGGAGCGTTTACCCAACATGCTGCATTGGTAATCCTGCCTGTGGTTTACCGTATGCCAGGGTTTGTCAGCTACGGTCTTGGAGAGATTCTGTCCAGCAGAGTTTAGTTCCAAATGTAATTAACATACCTGAGCAAATTAATCAGAGGATTTGTAGGAATACTTACAGATGTACTTAAGATGTTTGATTGGGGTTGGAACCAAACTCTGCTGGACAGTAGCCCTCCAGGATCCTAAATAGATCTGCTTACAGACAAATATGGATTGTTCATCATCTGCAATGTGTGGAGTTACTTACAAAGCTTGAAGCTGGTGCTTTCTACTGGTCATAAGTTTTAACAAAACATATAAAATGTCTTATAACTTTTAATTAAGTTGCCATATTGTCATGATCTTTTAGATCCCTTGGGTAACAAGCAAATTTGTCATAGTGGAGGTACTTCCTGTCAGTGTGACTACACCCTGGGCCGTCCTATTTGGTGACAGCACCACTTATTGTTCAAATAATTTCATGTTGCTGTAAGTAGTTTTACTTACTGTTTTTTTAAGCCTGCTTTTCTAAATTCATCATCAGTGATGTCCACAAATATTTCCCTTAATGGGGTTGATCCCATAATTGTTCCTTGCGGTTATGTTTTTGTATGCTTTTAGTCGCAACAAAATTCCCACAGGTAAACATGGTTTTAATGGGTTTACTAATATTCTGTGGAGGAAATATAAATAATGATTGTGAGCTTAAAATTATGACCCGTTGTAGTTCATGATTGGTTGGTTTATGACATCAGTCAGTGCCTAAAACTGATCCTGAGATGAAGTTTTTACATCAACTTCAAAAACACCAGCAGCTTAAATTAGGGCAGAATGTAAGTTCATTGTCACAGGGAGGACATTCAGTGAAGGACACAAAGCAGAATTATCAGTGAACGATAACTTATGATTTCATTTGTACCTCACACATAAAGTCATGAGAGTGGGATGATAAAGAGGGAGTTTTCCCTTAAGGACTGTGGATTGAAGCCGTGTGATTAAGAGCGCCTGTGCTTTGAACGGCCCTTATCTCTCCCCCTGAGGTGAGGAATAAGCCCAATAGTTTTGCACTTAAAGTGTGAAAGAAAGATTTCAAGGGAGCGATATTTTATTGAAGAATCACAATCAGCAAACTAATTAACTGAGGCATTAGGTGAGGACATTGAGGTAATAGTGTTTAAGCTGTGGAGGAAAAGGTCACTTCCCCTGCACTGCAGTTGGGATTAGTGAGAGAAAGACGCTGATTAAACTAATAAAGCAAATAAATGCAGAAAAATGTCCCACAGCTGTGGAGTTATAGCTAGTGTACCTGCTTAATGAAGACACTGTGTGTTAGTCTAACGTCCGACTCGTATGTAAAGTGACCAATGACAGTTTGTTATATGTTTACATGCTATTTAGGGGGGGTTATCAGAAATGTCATTACAATAATGAACTGGCAGGATAAAAGTACATTGATGATGACGTGCAAATTTTGCAATTGTAAATAATTTTATTGTTAAAATACCCAAAAGATAACTTGTATTTTTAACAGAATATTCATAAAATATAGAGCACAGCTGTATTTTACCAATCAATAAACTGTTGGCTTTTAAAAAGTGACTGTCACATATCACAAATGAGTTTAAAAGGGTTGATAAATTACTAGAGATTCGTGACATCGGCCAAACAGTTTTCAAATTAAAACAGACATTATTTTGTACATGGAATATAAGAAGCACTGTTACATTAACCAGCATCAGGTTTACCTCAAGTTGACTTTGACAGTCCAATCAGTTAATAAGTCAGGAAAATGGAGTTTGCTTTGCTTGTGGTTCTTTTGTCATGCTGGAAATGAGAGGTTGCGTTGCCTGAATTCCACTTGGGATTTGACATCCCATGCATTAGACTCAGCTGGTGGAAGGCACATTTTAACAGTATTGGTATTTCATGCATACAGAAAAGCTATTTTAAAAGTATTTTAAAGTATTTTCTTGCTTAAACCTATCAGAGCCTTCCATTGTTCCTCCACCTGGCTTTGGGGGTGATTACATCATTATGGTACCTCTGGTAGCAAAATACATTCCTCTCAGTTGGTTTGTCATTAATGCACTAAATGCTTTTAGTAGCTCCACATTGAACCCAGTATTCATGGGTGGTGAGTTTCTCCATTCACTCCACCTGTGAGAAATTCTTTAGCCAGTAAAACTTGTTCAAGTAAGACTGAAAAAACAAACCAGGCTTTCAGTGGCGTGTGGAGCACACTTGGTGAGGAGATTAATGTGCAGAGCTGTTCTTTTGTGAATAAATGCAGCATGTAGCTGCACATGGCTAACAGCACATACCATAGCGGAGGGAGGATGTCGCCATAGAATTAAGTGAAAGCCTGTTGTGATTGCATCACTTCATAATTCATATGTTTAACTGGTACATTCAAATGTAGTTAACAAAAGTAATAAAATCTGATAAAGAATTTTTATTTTCATTTAGAGTTTAAAAAGGCACAAAAAGGAGAATCACAAACATTTTAATTCTTGCTGCACAAATCACTCTGCCAGTGTTTAGGAAAGTACAAATTTAGGTTTTATTTAACCACAAATCATAAAAAATAAAATAGAAGGGAATAGAAAAGCAAAAAACATTCAATCACAAATATGTTGACTGATTTGAATGACCAGGGTGGCATTTGTTCGATATTACATTTCATCTGAGACATTCCTGATTCTGTTTTGTTTTTGGAAGTTTATAGTAGACATGTTGCTTTTACAAGCACTAATAAAAGTACTATTAAAGGTATTAGAATTCCATGAGATTTCAATTTAACAAGCCTTAACTGTCATGTGCACATTTTACGCATGACATTTGACTTTACATATGCAGGGCAATAAGCAAATGTATAGCAAATGTGTACATGTATAATGTATAGAACCTGTGCCAATGTCTGTGTTGCAGTTCTGTGTCTTACTGGACAGTGTCTGGCTTGTGAACATTGTTGTGTTGCATTCATATGTTTTTGTCTTTGATGTGTTTTTAAGTGAGATATCAGTGACGGATTACAATAATACAATGATAACAAAGCCCTGTGGACTTGTGTAGGTGTTTACCTCAAACCATGTTTACCCTGATCTACTGCCTCACACACACACGGATAATAGCTGTTGGATAGAGCTCACTTCCTGTTTACTCTGCCTTAGTGTTGAATAAAGGCATTTACACTCCTTATGTGATGAATGTAAGACACATTGCTGGGGGGTCAGAACACACACACACACACACACACAC